>CM060950.1:13585997-13612805 GCA_030765055.1 Mantis religiosa | reverse complement strand
GGGTTCGTAGAATTAAAAGTACAGTTGCAGAAATTCCAAAATGCTCTTTATTTCCGTAGAAACACACTTTGGTCAGCCCTTACAGTAGCATAATTACGTAACATACACAAATACAATGCTCAAGGACGTTGACCACAAACAATAGCTCACTTTCAAAACACAGCTGTACGCGGACGACTCTCAACTTCTAATTCGACTTATTCCTCAACTATCTGTGTCTTCCTTTTATACGACTGTTCATGATTTCAGACGGTTGTGGAATGTTCTCTATCAATCAAGATGCCACTAGAATTTTCCAGTTATCTATCTTTATCTGTTTCGCCAAGCATTTTATCTCCGCGCAAAAGGTTCGCGACATTATGCTGTTATGTTTTAAAATAACAATACCTGTTCTTAAAAATCTTGAAGTGTACTCCGCAAACTTATTATATATTATATTACAATGTTAAATTTCGTAGATTTTTGTCCTTTCATAAATGATTATTGTTGCACTGTTGCACTTTAAGTTTCTGTAGACTTGTAGAACAACAACAAAATAAAAAATAAAAAAATAATATTGAATGTTTAAACCATTCAATATAGCAAAATAATTCACAGAGAAAAATATGAACAGACTTTCCTCACAGTGAACAAAACAGCAAGAGAGATACAAGACAATTAATCCTATGGAGAATAGAAAAAGAAAGAAGTAATATGAATTACAATTCAAGTTATGATAAAAAAAGAACACGTCTTACTCCGATGGTGAGCTTGTGCAGATAACGCCAAACTAAGTGAATATTCTGAATTCTCTGCGCACGATGTTTCTAGAACATCTAAATTACTTCTATCCTATTGGACCACGTTACAACATTACGTAACTGCATTCTTGTAATAACCAATAGGTACACTATTACGTAAGTTGTATCATTCTGTGGCCCACCCAGTTCCACATTCTATTTTACACAAATCACCTCTTCCAGAACAATCCAGAACAAATTCCCAAATATTTGAAAAATATAAAACAATCGTCACAAATATTTCTATTCATTTTGAGCACTATTTTATTATACGCATTTATTCAAATAAACGCATGGCATATTACATACATTTATTTAGTATATCTAGCGAGATCAGCTATATTATTTCCTTTCTGTAAATTTAGTACATTATTGACACTTGAAATTAAGGGATGCAATGAATAAAGAGTCGTAATGGTGTCAAAGTAACATGGTATATTTGTTAAGACCCAAGCAGGTGCAGTTGGGTTGAGTGGTTTAGCAAAGTGACGGGAGAAAGCGGGTTCCTGGCAGGCATTCTAAGTGGATAACACCTGACTCCGTTTGAAAAAGGCATTGTTCGGACCCTTAATAATGGCATGACAGACTAATAATCACAATGGACAAAATAGTCACAAAAGGAATTTTGGTGTGAATAAAGACACGTTTCGAGAGGTGAAAGTCACACGCAACTGCAGTGAGGAAGACACACAACTGAGGTGGCGGTCTATTATGAAATACACAACTGGTTCGGTCTTCGGTGAAGGCAGACGAGAACCGAGGAGAAAAGGTATCTATTGGTTCCTACGTAAATAACGAATTAAATGTTATCGCGTAATACGCATTTTACATACGGTAACTCTGAATAAATATATATCGGTAAACCTTGGTCGGCAACTTCGAGATTGATGTGAGGATAAAAAGAAGCGGTCATTAAACCAGTTTGAAACTTGCATTCCAGTGACATTAGAATCATCCTTACTACCATCCATATCCACGCATACCTTTTGACGGAACTCTTGCTCTACCCTGAGGACAGGCCACACTGTTTCAAAATTTACAACATAAGAATAAGCTCCATCAAACTAGTGACCAATGCGTGCAGCAGCCTTTTCCGGTATATAAGTAATTGTTGTGTAAATACATGACATCATAGTTCAATATATGTCGTAATTTTCTCAAATTAAATTTTGGATAGCAGTTGAATTGAAACTTAATTCTCTGCAGAACTGTATTGTTAAACCGCGAAAGATATCCCTCAACACAAGTTTCAAGCAGACACTGACAAATCCAACGAAGTTATATGACTGAGGCCAAGCTATTAAATTATTAAAAATGAAGTGTATTTGCTCATATATTAATGAAAATATATTTTCCTTATGGAACAGTTTTGTATACACAGTATACAGTAAAATTGAAAATACTCTACGCTTGCATAAGAGTTTGCTTTAAGCTTGTACATTATTTATTCATGGAAAATTGGGTTTAAGGCAAACACTTAAATTTTATTCATGACTTCTGCTGTTAAGTTACTAAATTTAACTAATTATTTAAAAAAGCTATTATACGGGCGAAAATTATTAAGGAATTTTAGAAAGTTTAAATGACTGGCAAAATTGGTTTACAGTTTCTGACATTATACCTAGTTACATAGTTTAGCCCTCGCTTGTTATCAGCTCTGGAAAATACATATTCAGCCCAAAGTGCTTCTAACAACTATGTGGCGATAAAGTGTAAAATATTTCCACAAAATTAATAATTACTTAATTTTGAGACCACAGCATATCTTTTAAATTCAAGCTCCATTGTTCTAAGCTATATAAGTTATGTACTAGCAACGTCTGAAATATGAAAAGACACACACAGACACACACACATATATATATATGATTTAGTTACAATATATATAGTGCATATTTCAAAATTTTACAGTTTACAACTTTTGGCTGCATTTATTTGTCTTTACCTTGCTGCTACCTTGGCTTAAGTAACACCCTGGTCTTCTGCTCTGCCAGGTAGCTCTTAATCTCCATGCCTCCTTGTTAATTAGTCCCATTCTTCCCCCTCATCTTCCTTTCTTATATTCTTTACATTTCTGTCACATTTTTCTTTTCCTTTCTGCAAGAACTCACCAATAGTTCTTACCTTCTTTTCCTCCTTTCCCGTTAACATTTTTGTAGCTACTATTCTCTTCTCTACTTTCTCCCATTTTTCTTCCCAAACCGTTTTTCTCCACATTGCAACCTCCGCGCATTCTGTTACATAGTATTTTAAGCTTTCTCTTTCCCCACACAATTCACAAATTATACCTTCTTTACCTAATATGCCTTCTTTTTCACTCGTATGCCAATAACACTGGCTTTTAAATTGCGGAAATCATACACTGACAGCTATAGATGGGTATACTCTATCGCCAATTTAATGCTGAAATCCCATGACACGGAAGAGATAAGTAAAATCTGCTGTATGATACCTTTTAATGTAAAGACTTAAGGCAAGTTTTAATTAGTTAATAAGTAAGCACCGATTATTGCTATGTTTACTTCAAATGAAAAACAGAAGGAAATTGAGGAAACCTTACTCCTTTTAAATATAGTTCTATACAGAAAGGACAACGGCAGTAGACTCTGAAACGACCAGTTTCCATTTTTCTTGAAGAAAGTTCTAACAGCTTTGATTCCCAGGTAAGCAATAACCACAGGGTCAATGACGCGCTAATGGACTACAACAGATACTTCTCAAGTTTACCTCTTTCCTCCAAGTGACCAACATGACGACCCTGCGGCCAGATGCATTCCCTGGGTCTATCAACACTAGGCTAATTAATCATAACATGGCCGGTGTGTTGTTATGGCACGCTAAGTTAATGTCTTACTTGAGATGATGATGATAATGATGATTTATCGCTGTATTTAGACGGGCTATTCGTCCTTACTCCAACATATCCATTTTTGAGCGTACGTGGCAAACATTTATGCCGCACTTTGTTTTACATCTTTTGAAAGTTAATGGGCTTTAGTACGCAATTGTTGGTGATTCGATTTACTTTTGAACTTTGCATTATAAAACTGTGTATCGTTGTGGACGTACCCCTCCTTGCATAGGCAACACGCATGAGTCATTTCCTGGCGTAAGGGATGACAGTTCGTATCCCTTTTTCTTTTACATTTATTTTTCTATACATCTATTTTTCTATTTCTTACTTTACCTTTTTTAATGTTTCCGTTTATTTTACTTTCTGTTTGTTTGGTTTCACACATATACACTATACACATAAACATCCGTGCCCAAGGCGGGGACCCGAACAAGCGAACCTCTACGCGGCGGAACGCTAGAGACATATGTACGCTTAAAGGACCGTGGCTACCAGGGCCGGCCAATTCGTACTGAGTAATATTATCCGGAAGTAACATTTGCTGGTATGCCTACAGAACCTAAAATCCTGTTAAATTTATTTCTTGATTAAAACAATGAGAAATATGGACATTAGAAGAGCTGCTTTTGAAAACTCACTACTACTTAATATTTTTCTATTGCATGCTCTATGTTTTAGAATAAGGGCGCCGGGGTAGCGTAGTGGTTTCGTTGGTGGCTCTCGTACTAAGGGTCCCGAGTTCGATTCCAGGCTCTGGGGTTGGCGGTTTTAAGTCGTCCCTATCCACGCCTTCACCTATGTCTAGCACATGTGAAGCTTCCCCAATGTCCAACGTGGTTCGGGGTCCATGGTATAAACTGTAGGTCCTCTCTCCTCGCCGTCACCTTCACTATCGCCCTATCATTGGAGGTAATGGACCCGCCCTCCGGGTGCCTCAACCTGAGAAATGGTGTCCGGACATCACGCGGTGGGGCAAGGTTGCCATATGGGACGCGTTGGTAACGACCCGATCATCCTTTAGAATAATTTTTCACACATTCGCAATGATTTAAATTTTTACACTTCTTCCTGCTTCTCGTATTTTGTACAAATTTCGGAATGTTGATTCGTTTTCGACATTGCTAGAGGTTTTACCATACTTGAATATGTAAGTTTCGATGTTTAAATTTAAGCTCTGTTATAAGGTTTAGATTTAATTAATGGGGTGAGCTACTAAATTCCGTAAACACTTGGACCACCTTTGATCTATTGTGCTTCACCTCATCTAGTCTCCAACTATACCAAATCCTTGATAAAAAAAAAAAAAGGCCAGCCTCTTGCAGAAGACCACTGATAGTTTATGCTCAGACATGAACCAATGGTTAAACCTGAGTGCTGCCAGTGATTCGCAATCAGCTAACAGACGAAACACTAGTTCCTCTGCATTATGGCACCTTCTGAAGGTTGGATCAACTTGTTGACCGATCTTAAAAAGAAGTCCTAGCAGCTGGCAGTGTCCATTTGTTAGACTTACTATCCAGCGGAGTATGGTTCTGTCCATTTTGAGCAGTTATTAAGTCCAGCTTTTGGAGATATTCTAGTAGTCTAGTAGTATTCCCGTAAGGATTGACGCGCCTAAGTGGCGTATCCACTTCCATCCTGTAATGGTGGGGGGCCTTGTTAATCTCTAGGTCTTGCCCTATTGGAAAGAACCCCTGAGTAACGCCGGCACCTCCTTTGGGGACAGCTGGTATTTTCTCGGGTTTTAGGGAATGTACGGTTTGCATCCAAGTAGATTCTCTCGTCCTCACAGGTTACAGAAAACCAGGAAGTTTGTTTAGGTTATGTAAATTCATTCCTGACATAGCCATAGGAAAACCCTAGGTATAGTGACCGCGCTTAAACCATCCCCAACCGGATCTCTTTGTAGGGAGAAACTGTTCTTCCCCGTAACCATAATGTTATAAACATCTTAGGATACACCTACCGAAGGGGTGAGTGGCGAAGAATGTTAGGCACGTGTTTACAGCTTAGAATACCTAGGGTTGCCGTTGTTTAAAATAACGTTTAGAAGCAAAAAAGTGAATGAATGAATAAATAAATAAAATATAATAAAAATAGAGCTGAATTCACTGTAAGAAGTACTCATTGATCATTTTAAAATAAATTTTAAATGATTAATGTATCCTAATACATAATGTTACAATCCTTTATAACATAACTGAAAAAAGATATATTTCCTATGCTGTTGAGGTATAGTACTTATATTACCTACAAGAACTAAATGCCTATTATTAGCATAATATTCAAGGAAAGTTTAGTAAAACATCATTACAATTTTAAAAGGGTTAAATTGCATCAGTGTGCATGAATTTGCGAACAATATTTACTTGCAAATTAAAGCATTTTGGATATTCTGGTAGTTAATAAAAATTTATAAGCAAAGATTGCACGTTAGAGCTTTGTTTATTGCAATCGTGAGCCGATTTATCCTAAAACACTTTATTCTATGACAGCTACAGATGGTGAATTTCAATTGATTTAACAAAGCAGTAAATACTTCAAAAGTAAAAAAAAAAAAAAAAAAAGAAAAAAAAGAAAAAAAAAAAAAACTAGTGAGGCAACTCTATTACTCTTTTTAAATCCTGGAACATGTTTATAAGGATATCTGCTAATTTTACAAGTTTGAATAAAGTGAAGCAGTGTATCTTTTTTTTGGGGGAGGGGGGGTCTTCTGTTAAATACAATTCAAATAAATAATCACGTACATTCCGCATAATAGTTAAATATGTCATAAACGCTTTAGAACTCGAGAAAGGTTAGAAGTACTGTTAGGTATATATGACAACTATAAATGGAAATCCATGTTAGCATATGCATGTTAGGTTCGATTCCCACGGACTCCACATCTTAATTAAATTACGCAAGTGCTAAACGCCAATAACTATTAAACACTAATAAATTTATAAAACTACACTAAGTAAAACACTATGTAACTTCAATAAATATAAGCTTAATTAACACACTTAGGAAGCACGTGTGCACAGTCGAAGCTAATAGAAGGTACTGCAGTTCTAAGCACACAAGAAAAATATTGCAACGGCGCTTTAACTTGGTGAACGTTTTGAGAAGGACCACTCCATAAGTTTAAGGGTGGAAGACCCTTATAATTGCTTACATGTGAGGAGGTGTGGTCAGAAGTGAAAGCTTTGACGACACGTGGGAATGGAATGACCATAGGTTTCAGGACCCACAAAATGGCTGATGGATCTCTGATTGGCCAAGTCATCTGTTCTCTCATTGCCATGGATTCCCCTACGTCCCGGTACCCACGTCAGTTTGACTGAGTTGTGTTCAGCCAGTTCCATTAGACTTTCCTGACATTCGAGTACCAGTTTAGATTTGGCCTCCAAGGCTGCTTGACTATTTGAAAGTTAAGTAATGTGAAACTCTCTTAATAGATTTCATACATTTATAAAAATGTTTTTGCATTGGCTAAGATTTAAAGATAGATCCCTCCTATAGAAATGCACATTATTAAACCGAAAGTAGTTGACCGGAAGAAGTTGGCGAATGAATAATTCAGATGCTCAAAGCACATCTGACCATTTGTGAGCTTGTTATAGGCAAACAGTTTGATGTGATATAAGCACAAGGGTATAAGATGCTCAGCAATGTTAATTATTGGAATAACTGAAATATCATCATTAAAATAACAGTATCAACCTTAAAGGCGGAAAAATTATGCAAAGATTGCAAATGATTTTAAAACCTTTTCAATAGAACTGCAGAAATAATTTCCGAAGTGTTGACGTTTAATTACTTCACGAGTAGTTTGGGACATATGCTTAGTTATGAAACATAGCTTCAATCTAACAGTAATATGCATTAGGACATATCGTCAGACCATGCATGAAATAGTTCAGCGCCGTGGCGTAGTGGCCTAAGGCATCATGCTTTGTTTCCCTGCCATGGAAGCTGCCCGGGTTCGATTCCGCGGATTTTATGTCTTGGGAATAAGACCAGTGCCCACTCCGCATCGTGAGGAAATTGGGGAGCTTTCGATAGGTAAGCGGCCCTGGTTATGAAAGTCAACGTTCCGGCTGGGGGATGACGAGATGCTGACCACATCTTTTCCCCGTATCAGTTGGATGATCGCCCAGTTCTACCCTGCTTATTTGGGTGTGAGGCTGGCAGTCGGTTTGGCAGGCCCTGGTCATGAAAGCCAACGTTCCGGCTGGGGGATGACGAGATGCAGACCACATCTTTTCCCCGTATCAGTTGGATGATCGCCCAGTTCTACCTTGCGTATGTGGGTGTGAGGCTGGCAGTCGGTTTGGCAGGCCCTGGTCCGATACGGACTGTAGTGCCACGCATTTTAATACCTGAAATAAAGCCCAGCCAATTTACCACCAGTAATCAGGAGTGTGCCTTCGCTTCTTTCACTAGGTAGAAAACGCCAGGTTTTTGTTGATCTGTCCGGCATTGGGGAAAACTGCCAGCCTATGCATAGACTGACATAGGGGAAATCTAACTACCGAAGAGGCAGGTGTAGCTGATAAGTCATAGAATTATACATTTCTGACAGTGTATCCCACGTGGAAGATATTTGGCTGACGCTGCAACGCATACACAGAGTGCTAATAATAAAATATATGTCAATCACGCGCTCGATCATTGGCTGGATACAGTCAGGAAGATGCCTTCGGGCAGAGCACATCATTACCAGCCACATATAATATGAGTTTCTTTTATTCTTGTCATGTTTACTTGCAATTCCCACCATATTTTCAATAAATTGATTTGACCTTATTTAAAATAATGCATGCGTAGAATATTTCACCTACATAACATTTCCTTATGAGCTGTTTCTAATGCTGTTTTCAATTGTCACCGGTTATACTGAACTTGTAGCGTTGCTCATGATGGTGTTTAGGATGCCAAAACAAAGAAAAATGAATTTGTTACTAAGTCCTCACCTATACACTCGTCTATTGGTATTCACCCTATTAAGTTTGGGTTATTATTTATATGGTTTTTATACTTTTTTCTATTGAAAGTGTGTTACTTAAACAAATAGAACATAGTGTTGTATTCCAGAAAGTTTTACATATTCTAAAATTTTCCCTCTCCCGTGGAAGATCATTCACGTTAACTTATTTCTTCTAAGCTAGCTTCATTTTTGAACTAATTTTGTAAGGACAAACTTACCGAGCAGGATAGCTCAGGCCGTTTCGTCTGTAGCCCGCTTTCGGGAGGCCAGAGTTCGATTCCCGTGACCGACCTACCTGATCCATGGCGTTTTTCGGGGGGTTTCCCGGTATGCTAGGTGAATGCTGGTTAGGTTAATTACATCCCCCGAATTTCCTGTCCCACCATTTCATCTCCATTATCATTTCACATCATCTCTCATCTGGTGGTCTCTTTCAGGGTAGAAGTGTCGGCGAGAATCTCCGCGGTGCATGATGGGATGATACGCTCTGAGGAAAACTACTTCCTGCTCCGGTAGGTCGGCTGACGGTCTCCACTCCTCTTCTGGGACCATTTCGGGACCACCAGCTAGGGACATTTGGGGCTCGGATCGCCTGCTTTGGCACCATTAGGGCTCGGCTGCTGGGCTGGTTGCCGTTCCGTTGTGGGCGAACCAGTTCGTTGCCCTGGCCTGACGGGGGAAGTCTCTATCCAAGTAAACAGTAGGGACTTTGCCCTCTGTACTGTCGTGGCTCCTTGGATCGACCGCCCTCTGTCTCCTTCGCCTCATCCTTCCTCCCGGGAGTGCCTCCACTTGGGGACATAGGAACAATGGACCCAGCATGGTGGCCTACGCACCGAATCCCCTCCGTAATGAAATCCCAATCACAATGTCAAACTTAATTTTATAGAGTAGCAATAGATACAATTCTTTCAGTTTGTTTCCTCACATTAACAGCATTAGTTGATTACTGTCTACCAACACAAAGTAAATCCCTGAAAGGAATGTGCCATCCAGTGCCATTCTTACACAGTGGGAGAAGGAAGCGAATGTATGTGGCAGGGAACGCATGCTACACAAGGAGTAGAACCGTTAAAAAAGAACATGCGCCCTGTTCACCCTGTACACTAAAACAGAGAAGATTTATTCACAAATGTAAAAGACGTCAGAATGTGTTTGAATGGTCTTTTTTAACTGAACTGACATGGGGTGACATAAATATATCCAGGGAGGGGGTGGGAACCTTCACCAACCCCCCTGCGTCTCATGCCCCGGAGACTTTCTTTGCTGTGTTATACAGTGGAACGTTTAAAAATTAACACTTAACTTCCTCATGTAATATAATACTTATCAAATTTATTACAAAGTAACAAAGCCAGGTTGCGTTGGCGGTAGAGAGTGGACCCCAATAGGGAGATTGTGGGCTTGGTCGCCGAAGCCAGCCCTCCTGACCCGCTTTTTGCGGAGTTTTCCTGTCCGTAAGCGAATGCTGGGAAGCTTCCTTCCGTAAGACTTCAATTATGCAACTGAGGATTCTACTGCAGTTGTGGACGAAACATCGGAAACTTCAATGTTGCGCAGACCACGACCGAGTTGCCCGCAAAAAATCTTCCAGTTACGAAGTTGTTTGTATTTTATTGATAGGAATATGGCTCCATATGCATTTGCTTTCAGACCGAATCTGTCAGCAAACCGGCTGCTAAGGTGTTTAATAGTATACTTTAGATTGTTTTTATTTAAATATTCCACCAGGTGTTCATAAATAAAATCTTAAGTCTTAAAATGTATTATTCCTAACCTACCCATTCATTGATGATAATATCAAGAATTATAATATGGATCTGCATGTATAATATTTTAAGTTACACGAAATTAGAGTTAACACCTTTATATGAGGTGATACCGAAATTATGGTTTGACAGAAGCAGTCATGATAGATGTCGAAGGAATGTTGGTTCTTTGTGACGGCCAAGGCCAAGGTCAGTTCAGTTGGGGAAAGTGTTGTAACAATGCCATGAATGAAACGAGCAGTGTCCTTAGAAGGTTTCTAAAGGAATTGTCACTTGACGTATATGAATAGGGAATTCTTTGGATCATTTACAATGGCGACCAAAACAGCCACAAAGGGACTTCGTTTAAAAGATTTTGGAAAGGGGAAAGTGATATATACACACGCAGTTGTGGTTAAAGCAGTCGTCGGTGTGTAGCCGATATGGCTATATCGCGGCTAGGAAGCCATTATAAACAGTCTTCGGTGGCAGCCGATATAAGAAGAGGAGTCTGAGACGTCAAGCCTATTAGAGCGGTTAACTTATTCTGTATTGAATATTTGTCGGGTCATCAAAATTTATCGAGTAATATAATTAGCATTCAGTCACGATAAACCGAGATTGGTAACCCTCGGTCGGCAGCTTCCATTTTGAGGTTAGAAAAGAAGCAGTGAATAAATAATTTGGAGACGGGCATTCCAGTGTTGTAAAATTTCCTTCTCACACACATCCACGCATACCCTGAGAGAAACCTCATTGCTCGCCAACTTCTGTGTTCGCCATTATATTATATTTGCATCAAATTGGCGTTCCAACGGGGGACTTGTGTACACCCATTAAACAACTGTATCAGAGGGCTGTTCATTAAAGAATGATCACAATTGTTTTTGTTTTGTTTTGACAACGTACCATTACTCATCCTCATAATTATGGTGGTCCTTCTCAAAATAGTTTCCCCTGAATGCGATTCACTTTTCCCAGCGTTTCCGCCGGTCTTCAAGGACATGCTGGAAACCAGTTTTTGAGACATCCTTCAAAATCGCCTCCGCAATCTTTACCACTGCTTCTGATGATGGATAATGCCTCCCACGTAGGTGTTTCAAGTTAGGGAATAGAAAAAGGTCACATGGGGCTAAATCTGGACTTTAGGGAGGGTGAGGGATGCACTTCGTATTATCGTGATGCAGCATCTAGCCTGCTTCATGGAAATGTGGTCTTTTGCGCCTGATTTAGCCCCATGTGACTTTTTTCTATTCCCTAACTTGAAGAAACGCCTTCGTGGGAGGCATTATCCATCATCAGAAGCAGTGATGTAGACTGCGGAGGGGATGTTAAAGGATATCTCAAAAAATGGTTTCCAGCATGTCTTTGAAGACCGGCAGAAACGCTGGGAGAAGTGCATCGTATTCAGGGGAGAGTATTTTGAGAAGGACAATCAAAATTATGAGTATGAGTAAAGGTACGTTGTCGAAAAAATTGTGATAATTCCTCATTGAAGAGTCCTCGTATAATATGATATTTTTGCATTGTTGACCACATAACACACATTCGGCTCGTGAAAGTTTCTGATAATACATATCTTATAGTGAAAGCCGTGTACTGAAAGTCTTGTCACATGGCTCTGGTCTCTGTAATCTGTGGTCCAGCTGTCATCCATCATCCATCCATCATTGTAGAAAACCAGGTCTATCTCCTTCTTTCGGTCCATGATGTGGATCAGTTCCTGGTATGGTCCTGTTGATGGTAGGCAATGTTGTAGTCTAATGTCTTCTATGAAATAAGTCTCTTTCAACATTTCATACATCAGTCGAGATGGCGCTGTTTTTCCCACTCCTAGGATCCGTTTCATGAACATTGTCTTAACTTTTTCTATTCTTCTTAGGTCGCCGATTTTAAGCTCTTCCCATATGATCTTACTTTGAATAGTATCACCGCTGTCTTTGTTGACATTAGTTATGTTTGGAATATTGAATGATGCTTTGATGGCTGCTGCTACTCTTTCCTGGATATGTATACCAAAAGATGTTGCTGTTGTTTGTAATGTAATTCCCAGGTATTTACACTTGCGTACTATTTGTAATGGTTCACTGTATAGCATTGTACTGTCTTTGGGTGATATTCCTCCTCCCTTCCTGAATATCATTTGAGCTGTCTTATCTTGATTTATATGTAGATCATTTGCCAATGCCCAAGTTTCCAGTTTTTGTATTGCCTTCTGTACTTCTTCTTTTACTGTTGATCCTATCATCATATCATCTGCATACAAAATAATTTCTGCTTTTGTCACTTTCTCTATTATGTTGGTGACATCTGCTGTGTAAATGTTGAACAGCGTTGGGCTAATAGGATATCCTTGAGGGACTTCGTTCTTCTGTATAATCATCTCTGAAACTTCAACATTGTTGTTTATTTTTGTCAGATTTCTTTGGCCGAGTTCTTTCGTATTCTGTATAGCTCCATGGTGTACTTAGACGCCCAGCAGATCTCTCGAAAACCTGCTGTCATAAACACTGAAGCAGTTAGGTTAGAAAAATGAAAACTTCGACTATATCACGAGATAAAATCCGTATAAATAATATTAGTAGTAGCATTAAAATACACATTGAACTGAGTGATTTGGATTCACCATATCAAGTGCCGTTATGGGTATTCGACGCTGATAATGAAATCCTGTAAATTACTAGTTTCCGCTCATTCCCCGATTGCATAAATTGCTAGGATTTAAGAATTTCTAGGACCTGAAAGACTCGTTTCCAAAAGAAGCCGTCGCTGCACAGTAAGTTAGGTGGGAAGTTTCTGAAGTAGTAAGACTCGAACTGTTAAAATATTGCCCACAAGAAGAGACTCTGACGGCAGTTGCAAACTGTTCTCTAGGAAAATGGTGACCCTTACGAGCTGTCACACTAACATTTTGTATGTTACTACCTCTGTCATATTTCGCCCCTTCATTCGATGGGAAGGGCTATAATAAAAGTTGATGTTGGGTGAACATATACTACTTTAGATAAGCGATCTGTATTCCCTACTCCTCCCCTTTGCGATCATGTTTATATAGGTACTTTAAGCTACCGAGGCAAACTTTTTGAGATATATATTTTGTACCAATGAAACAGATGTGTATAAGAAAACGAAATATGTTCATTTACTGATTTGTCAAACTGATAGCAGAAGGAAAGTTCTCACACAACGAAGCAAAATGCATTTAATGTGTCAGCAGTAACGTTAACAGTTTTTAAAGCATTCTTTAAGGAGAACAGCTCTTATAAATATTGCTGCATGCCTTTAGGGGCAGTACAGTTCAGATGGAAAGGATGTCATTAAGTTTAAAATACCTTCATAAAAGCAGAGTAAGTACGGATAGATATGTACAGACGCGAACAAATGTATTCATATTATTAACACCCAATACGTTTCCTGTCTTTCCTACACGCACACATCAAACTATTCCTTCCCCTTCGACAACAGTAATCAGCGCGGTGACGTCACACACTAACTTGCTTTTCTTTCGAGAGCATATTTTGCGGTGAGAGCTGGCGGAGCTGACGTCACACCACCACTACGTGTCTTGCCCTGGTCTAACAGCCCATATTTAATGAAATGATCCAATAATGAATTGGTATTTGTGGCACCTTGGGTTAATTCTGACTATTCCAACAGTTGTAAGCATTCAGGAAAAGGTGGCTCTTGGTCAGCTATGACCGCAAGAAGGCTTTAGTGACGAAGCTAATGAACCAACAACGGTAACCTTGCCAATTTGATTGAGAATTACGACAACAACCACGGTACTATGTATTGAACAATAACACCTCTGAGCTATGTTAGTTGATTCTCTATGTTGCTTGCCATCACAATGACACTAAACCCTAGTCTTGTGTGGGTATGTACGAGAACGCCAATATTGGACCGCTGATGTGTGGAAATCGGTTTCCTGATGTGATTAATCAGTTTCAATCAATCTGATGTGAACTTAAACATGAGGCTAGGCATCCTAGATTCTGAATTGGACGTCAGCAGTCTTTGGTCACTATTAATCAATGTGGGAATGCAGACGCGTCTATTGTATCTGACAAGTACATCCATTCATGACAACATACCACACAACTTATTTAGATTTATATCTCAACTGATCGAAGATTCCACGGATCATTAAGCATCTTCAGGGATGTTGATTCTCTGCTATACAAACAATGTTGCATACAACTAATTTTATGGTTTCTTGAGGCTATATGAATTATTTTTGCCAAAAACTAAACACACACATACACGAAACTTAGATTATACCCTAGATTGAGGAGAAAACCAAAACAAACATACCAAGTCACGGTTTCCTTTCAGTTACTGCATAAGATAGTTTTCTTCACCTATAATGAAATGTATAGGAGATGTGGCAGCTTCTGTTTAGCTCAACATTGCAAAAGTGATTGAGAGAAGTAAAGTGAGTAATTCACAGAAATTCACTGCGTTATATTTAGGAGAATAAATTTTGTTACAAATCAGAATAGAACATTATAAGAGAATTTATATTTAGTTGTAATGCGAAGTAGCTATTGGAAGGAACTGAGGTACTAAGTCTTCTCAAAATGGCCGAACAAGGAGTATTGAAGTACCATATGTTCAAAATATTTTTTTTTGACAGACGAAACTGTTATCCTAAATTTTATGGGAAGAGCCCCCAAAGTCTTCTTCATTTTGGATGACTCAGCATAATTGGTTAAGCCTAAGAGATAGTCTTACTAGACAAAGAAGCGTATCTCTCTTTAAAAAATACAATTTATGGGAAAGACTTTTTGGAGGAAATGACCTCTTTAGTGATATTACTGGCTAATTGTTTGATTTCAAATACTGATAATATTCTCAAATTGGAAGCCCTTATTCCGATATTCAATTTTGATATCCTCTGCCTCAATAGGAACGGAATTTAAGATTTACAAGGAGAGAAATCTTAAAAATTTGACTAACGCTAAAGAACACTGTTTTACCGTTACTGTTACACATTTTGAGAAATATTTTCGTGAATCCGTAACAACGATCGCGCGGCTTGTTTACACAAAGGAACTGATAAGCGGGTAGTATGAAAAAAAAAGAGCGAGCAGATAAAGGTAGCATGCTGATAAAGGTCTGCCGAAACAAACTAAGATAAAAGGAAATTTCTGGTTACTTCTTGACTGACAGAGATTGTTCGGTTTCTGGTTTATTTTAGAATAGTCTAGAAATTATCAGCGAGGTATTTAAGAGATTGTGACACGCCAGCGGTAGTTGTAAAACAGTCGCGGGAGAGGTAAGCAGAGAACAGCTGAGAGTGTTGTAAAGACATTGTAACAAGAGTGTTGTAAGCAGTGGAAGTTGAGTAAGCTGTTTGTTATTTTCACCGACCTTGGCATTGTAGATTGTGATGTGTGCCGTAATTCTGCTGCAACGCAGTGTGTTTCTACGCAAATAAAGAACATTTAGAATTTCGGCAAATTGGAATTTACATTCTACGAACCCACATACTCGCAATATTTAAAAATATTTGAGATGTTTATCTTGATTAACATGAAATAACATAGAAGAATAAGGTCTTAATAAGCAGATTATAATAGATTTTCTTCTTTAAATTTTTAAAATTACAGTTAAGCTTGTGTGTTTATCTAGTAATATTCAGTAATATCTAGTAATTTTTTTTTTTTGTAATTTACGTCCTCCAACGTTAAGTCATATCGGACGGTGAATGAATTGGGTGAAATGAGGCTCAAATGAGTCCGGGGTCCATGGAGGATAAGGATAAGGGAAAACTCCGGAAAAACCTTATCAAGGTAACTCACCCTGACCGAGATTCGAACTCGGGACCTCTTGAACGTGAGGCAAACATGCTACCATCTACGCTACCGAGGTGGACTATAACTGTATCTTGTGGTTCCCTGTCAAGTTAAATGTTCCACTTCTTTGCAGTCGTCCATTTGGCACTCACTTAACACTTGCACTATCTCAATATTCACGTGTTGTTGCACTCTTTCCAAAAGTTTGTTAGCTGCCTTATTTTCACCGACCATATTCATTTTAAAGTCTCTGTGTAAATTCGCATTTCGTACAAACCGTAGTGCACTTACTGCAGCTCTTAAAATTGTATTTTGAAACTGTTGTATATATTTTACATTACTCTTCTTTCCACAGACGCAAAGTCTAGTTCCACAGACTAGTTTTAGCACCTGTTTATATACTTACAACGTATTATGCAGATCAAGTTAACAATTTCTTCCAATGAGTCATTAAAGTTGGCTACAATTTGCCTCTAAATCCTTAGTTTTGTTTTCAAAGTTCTTCCAGTTTAACCTTGAATGCAGACTCAGGCCGAAATATTTCACTACATGTGCTTGAGGAATTACTTGATTATTATTTTAACGGATAGGGTGTTTAATTTGTTGCTTTTGAAGTTAATATATACAGATTTATACCACTTTAGAATAATTTAGTTTAACATGGCATTTCTTTGTTCACTTGGTGACCTTATTAGACTTTGTGGGTTGGTGGAATTAAGTCTTGTTTGCAGAGATTTAAAATGCTCTTCATTACAAGTAAAAACATGATTTGTACAACCCTGACAGCAGCAGAATGACATAACATACGCAAACGCAGTCTACGGGTCTCTCGTTGCTCCACCACAAACGAAAGAAACTACTTGCGGTACACTTCGAATAGCTGCACATACACGATTAACAGCTCACTAGCAACTGACTCCGCTTTGAGAGTCGCGGGATTTTATACCTCCAGTCACTGTTTCTAGAAATCAGTGGAACGCTCAGTAGCAGTCATGATGCAGCGGGAAATTCAAGACTACCTCTGTCTCTTTCTGTCTCGGCAAGCGTTCAGCGCTGCCGCCCCTCACTATCTGTCTCTTTCTTTTCTGCCCGCGCGTAGCTCTGTCTCTTTCTTTCCACGCTCCCGGCACTGACTGGTCGCAGCGATTCAACAATACCTCTGCGACAATTTTAAGAGCTTTCTGAAGTTTGTTTATAAAATATTAATTAGAGAAAGTCTTGTAAGTGCACTGATGACGTTATTATTTAACATGTTCCCTAGTTCATAAGACGCGAATTCCGTATTGGTTTTACATTATAGAGTGCATCCACTAATGTATCCCGCTAGAAGTTTCTCCAAACCGAAGTTTTGATTTTACCCAAAAGTAACGTTTCAACAAGTGTGATGCGTTATGTAATATGAAGGCCTACCTAATGCATAATCTACAATATAAAGTGGTACATAACTTACCATTTTTATTTCATATAGTAGGGGAAACTCATACAGGCAAGTGCCCAAATGCGAAACCCCATTATGTTTTCAATTTTTAAATGATAGGTAACTGCAGAAAATTATCTTTCAAAATTATTTATTATATACTTTGTAATGTTGTGCACCATTTACAACCAACCTTCAGAAAATATAATTGAAAATTAGTATTTAAAAATATATATTTAAAATCCTTGCATTCTGCAAGTTAAAAAAGTAGTTGCCAAACGCGGACCCCTTGTAAAAATTCGAAGAAACAATAAACAAAATTAGAACAGTGCACTATATTGTCACCCAATTAGGGAAAGGGATGACCGGCGACCGCTGGAAGGAACCGGAGGCAGCTGGGCCACACCCACTCATCAGTCTCTGTCACTAACTGAGGGGGAAGATTAGAGGGAATGTCACTCGTCCCTGGACGTTTCTCTCCCCTTCTCCTATCATCTGGAATCTTCGCCTGGAAACTAGAGAAGCCGAGAAGACGGCGAGATGGCTATAAAAAGGGCTGCAGCAATTCAGACAGTCAGTCAGTGCTTGACGTGCTAGTGAAGTAGCGCCGTGTTAGTGGAAGAGAAGATTGTGCAACGGGAGAATTTACGTAATTGTGTACGTGCATCGGGACGGTAACGGACGAACTGGTGAATCGTAATTGTGTGCATTACGTAATTCTGTGTAATTGGCAAGAGTTTAACTGTAAGTCGGTGGAAATAAAGAACATTTTTGAGTGGTGAAATTGGACGTTTCATTTCACGAACCCACAAAGTCACAATATCAATAAGAACATAAACTAGATTCAAAGTATAAGTTTTACATAACTCCAGGATTTAGTTTTAAAGAATTTATTCAATGATTAAACCATAAAACATAGATAACAAAATGAGATATTTCAGTGACAAAAGTCGCAAATGTACACTTTTTTCAACCCCAGAACAATCTACATGGGTCCAGCATGAGCACATAACATACATACCCCAAAGTTAACCTTTAGAGTCTTCTGAAAATTTTCTGACACAGAACATACATCATGCATCATCATCATTTGATGGGGTAGAAAATCCGATTCAAATGTTCCAAGGAACACGCTGTTTTCATCTTCAGTGCTAGATTCCTTCTCATTTTTCTCGAAGTTTAAACGCTTCTTCACGAGTTTCTTCCCTTTACTTGAGTGCTTTGCTGCTGAACCATGCCGCAAACTAGAACTGCTTTTGAGTCCTTGAGCATGATTCCGTGCTTTCTGAGCAGCTTCCTTGGTCTCTAGCTGTTTTAGCTTCCACCAACTGCACCTTATAAGGGGTAGATATGAGACCGTAGAACTGCAGGCCTTTCGTCCCCTATTCGAGGTGCTCTTTTTAATTGTTGGAATGGGAGTGATGTCGAATGGACTTGTCTTAGAAGATGTGGTGCCCTGAGGATCCTCAAGAAAAACTGATGACAGAGGAACACCCAGGCTTTTCGAAGTTGATGGTTGATTTATGTCAAACTCTACAATAACTTGTGGTTTGTTCACATCACATGCTTCTCTGTTCTCTGAAAACCTCTGATTTCCTGCTAATTGTTTGCTTAACGCAGCTTCAAAGAATGGTGCATCTCGCTTTTCTTGGATTCAATGTATTCGGCATCTGAGAACAAGTTTTTGTTCAACGGGCATATTCCTGTTGCTTTAAATCCATTGTGCCCGAAAGCTCTGTATTCTCCTGAAGTCTACCGGAACCAAGTGTAAACACCAGCTTACACTTCTGTCCCTCCGGAGAGGGGTCAGAGCCAGGAGACTAGGGGGTGCAATTTCTACCGGAGTGAAGAAACACCTAATACTTTCCGGTTAACGGACGTTTGAATGTTGTAAGTTTCACACTATGTTTAGCATTATTGACTCTTTGATGTATAAATTAAATCATCATGGAGATGCTACCTAATCCAGAATCATTAAGTACCAATTTATAATAAAATTACTTTTTAATCCTGTTAACCTTAAAATACACATTTTGAAATATGATGTAAGTATTGCGCTTGCGTATACGACGTTCTTGAAGAACAAAACGTAATTCAGTTATTTTTATGGCGCTTTCAGTATCGCTAGCAGAGTAACATTTGAGATAATCAAGAGAGAAAGGAAAAATTTGTGACTTCACGTTTCAATTGTCATCCAGTGGCACCGGTTTGCCGTATTCCAGCTTGCTGATGTCACAACTTCAAAATATAGTTGTATTTCGCTGCTGCTCGGTAAAGAGCAGATAACTCGGAACGTTGGGGAGGGGGATAAATATGAAAAAAGAGGATTGAATAGGGCTAACTATAGCCTGCATTTATTTGCTTCCTGTTAACCTGTCAGTTATCTGAATTATTAAGGAACATTCGCAACGCCTTCCCCCTTCCGTTTGCTGTGGTTGCTTCAATAGATAATTGTTTGTCCCTAATGTAACATTTGGAATAGAAGCACAACGTCCAGTTTTGAAAAACTCTACAAATAGTTACGTAGCTGTGACACATTAATTTATCCAGGACAGTAGCAAAAATACCTCTCTAACGTCTGGATGTTTGGCTTCCTTGTAAAATATCACATTATTAGAAACCGTATTTGTAAGCACAATCAAATGGTGAAATAAGAAAGCAAATAAGCACGAAAAATGAAACAAATAAGCACCAAATATAATAAAAAAAAATTAATGATAAACCTATTTTAGGTATTCTTTTTAACATGCGACGTGGTGACTACTTTCTAAGTCCTTCACACTTTTTGATGTTTTTATATACAACCATGATTTTCAATATAATTTCTTTACTTTTTGGTGCAATTTCGTGCTGGAGGGCATTCTTTTAACGTTTGTAATTGTTTGTTTATTTCCTTACTGCGTAATGTAGCCATATAGAAGAATTCAGAGCAGCCAAACTATGCTTGTTTCTCCTCTGAACGCAATGCTGCCAACAGTCTTACTTGTCCTTAAATTACACTATTAAACTAACACATAGTACCCAAATAAATTTAACATTAGTGTTAGTGCTGTGACAATTTTTACGTTACATTTGTTAACGTCGATTTTAACTTCTGTTGGTAAAGTCGGGCACAATTCGTGGGAGTAGCCGAACCAGTCCGCGAGCTCCTACATTTTACTGATTTGTCGAGCCATTTTCCGATTTTCAACAACGTACTGAACGTATCTTAAATATTTGAAGAACGCACAGAACAAACATCCTTCACTTCGAACAGTACAATTGGCACTTTTGCTGGAGAGCAAGTCTACTTTTGTAAAGCAATAAAACCTGAAAGGTAACATTATTTTCCAAAACAAATCCACGCTAATCGTATCCACATATGCTTTTGCACCGGTGTAGGACAGATGTCTGGAGCATTTTTGCACAGGTTGGCTACAAGTTTTATGTCTTTCTCATGTTGGCTGCAACACGAGGACTGCAGGTTGTCTGCTTGCGCATGCGTATACGTGCACCGTTGGAACCGTTGAAAATATTCTCGTGTCGCAGAAAAGAAAGTTTCTGCCGTATTTTTTGGTTGAAATTTTACCTTATTCACGCTTGATACAGTATACCAGAGAGTTATCCTAACATATTCTTGTATGCATTTTTCAGTGAAAAATACCCTCCGCCCGGGAGAACCCGAGCGACCTGCACCTACTCTTGGCTCTTGGCTCTTTCTTGAATCTGTCTCAACGTCACATGACGTTACTGGATGACGTTCGTATTGAATGAATTTCCTTTCGATATACGTTTCTGTATCACAAAGCTTTTATAGCAATGTACAGAGTGTTTCGTAACCAGGACTATTCCTTAATACCTTACTGAGTTTATCAAAGGCAGTTTTAACAATACCGCGAGTCTCTGAATACAATTTACTGAAATTTCATCTATCAAAGAAAGTGAAAGGTATTATTTTGAGCTTCAACTGTGTTATAATTGCACGAATTTTGTAGAAGCGCTTGTGGATGTACTGTATCTTATCTTGGATGCCAATATTAGCAAAACATTCTTGTGCTGTGGCGATGTTGCTTGCAGCATCTAAGGAGTACAACACTGTTTTATTTCATTGAAATGTTCTACGTAGAATGATACAACGTTTAACCAAGAACCCGATTGTGTTAAAACTGGCTGAGGGGGTAAAGACAAATTTGGAAGGACTTCATGGAATCTTTGAACTCCAGTGGGCGACAGTAAAGCGGCCCGGGTTTGATCGCATGGGGTGAGGAGTTTAAGTCCCGGGGATGGGGCCGGTGCTCACTCAGCATCATGAGGAAAGTGAGGAGCTTACACTAGGTAAGCGGCCCTGGTCACGAAAACCAACGATCCGGCTGGGGGATGCCGAGATGCTGATCACATCTCCTCCCGGTATCGGTTGGATGATCGCTCACTTCAAGCTTGCGTAAGTGGGCGTGAGGTCGGCAGTCTGGTTGGTAGGCTTTGGTCCTCTTAGGGCTGCCGTGCCAGGGTTTATTTATTACTTTAATCGGTGACAGTACAAACACTTTCTTTACGCTAGAGACAAGAATATCCACGTTTTTATATCGGCTCCTAACTGTTTCAGCAAGACGATGTGAACTGTCTGAATATAAAATGATGGCTAGGAGTGAATATTTACTTTTAAATCTAAATTATTTGCATAAAATAAGCTATTTTAATTAAAACGAATAAAATAAGCAAGCAAATGCCTATTTCAGCAAAATAAAAGCATTTATAAGCATTTTGCTTAGAATTCCGGGCTCTAATCATTACAGTCAGTGGTTACTGAGTGAGAGAAGGGAAAAAGCTACATGCACTTTCGTGGATGACTACAAGTACTAAACGAATGTGGTGGGGTAAATCGAGGGTGGGGCAACACAGCCTCCTCCGAGAAGAGCTCCACCGCGCCATTGAAGATATCCACTCCACTTGTGGACGAAACACCTGCAACATCTACCTTCAGCATACACGCCTCTAAATATCTTCTAGTTACGTTGACTCTGGTCATCTGAAGGAGTAGCAGGAATCATATGCCGACCATTTTTGGCTTTATTCTGAGTTTCCACTGGAAATGGACAAGAGAGGTTATAAAATACATTTTATGGAAAAAGTTTAATGCAAAAAAGGTGTGGGAAACATTAAAATTAAAATTAAATATAGGTCACTACTTGTTGCTCTTGGAAATTATAACATTTATATATTATGAAGCCACCAATGATTATCAGAGACAAAATCAGAGTAAGTAATCGGAGGTGAAGGTTCGAAGTCATATTTTTGGTCATAAAAGCTATATTTTTAACTCTTTAAATTTGTTCAGCCAAACAAATTTAATTAAGCAATTTTTTCCAAGTGAAAATGTGTTTAGTTAATTATGTTCAGGTATTTAATAATGAGATTTAATTAATTTCTGAATCATATGCTTATACTTAATAGACACCAATAAATACTATTTACACGATTGACGTTTTATCATACCTAAATTTAGTTTGTTAGCTCCTTTAGGAAATGGATAATTCACATCATAAAATGCCACTCGCAGAAAAAGTTTTTCAGTAAAAGAGCAGGAAAAAGCCTCAACTATTTTCAAATTAAAAGTATTTGCTTGGACATACGAAGCTGCCTTATATAGGTGTGGTATTTTTAGAGCTGATATTCTCAAATAGATAGGCTAAAATATATTCCCTCTGCTCCAAAGAGAGTACAAAGTGGTGCAGGAATTCAGAATAAAGAAACACAAATGCAGAACATCAGCCTTTAATGATGACCTATAATCTTCAATTAACTTGCAGTAAGACTTCAGTAAGAAATTCATTGTTCTTTCACACTAGCCGTGTGTAGACATACTATGAGAGGGTAGAGCCAGACTTAAAAGTTCAGTGCCATAGCCGGGATTTGAACCACGGATTTTCTGGTTTCCGTCCAGCTGCTCTAAACCATTCAGCTACTATGGCCAACGTGCCAACATGACATTAAATTCTCCAACTGACTCGTGTTTTTTTTTTCCGGTAAACCACTAGGTTTCCGTTACTTGTACCTAATAGTGGTCCGAACTATAAAGCCCGGCCTTAAAGTACTTACAGCATAGTAAGTCGCCATTAAGGTAGTTGTCTCATGTGTTTATGAGAACTCCTAGTGGTTTACCGGGAGAAACACGAGTCAGTTGGAGAATTTAATGTCATGTTGGCACGTTGGCCATAGTAGCTCAATGGTTTAGAGCGGCTGGACGGAAACCAGAAGATCCGTGGTTCCAATCCCAGCTATGGCATTGAATTTTTCAGTCTAGCTCTACCGCCTTCAATAAGAAGTTCGTGATAATTTATTTTGGATGGATAAGGGACTACAACAAATCGAGCTTTAAAATCTGTGTCTCTAAAAATGTATTTACTACGTTTTTGCGCTAGAATTTTCTGTTTTTTTATTTTGTAAACCTGACATAAATAACAAAATAAAGTATTTCTTTACATAAACATACTTTGACTGGTACAGTACTCAGCGTGTCTTCTACAAGGACGAACCAATAAAGCTCAGTGTTTGTTTATGCATAAAATACACCAGTCTAGGCCCGGATTGGTGTGATCATTGTCAAAGTATTCTCCGTGGAGTTGAATGCATTTTGCACAGCGCTTCTGCCATTCCTAGAGTACGTGCTGGAAGCCATCTGTTGTCATCTTTTTTATAACTGCCTCAGCCATCTTCACGACAGCCTCTAGGTAGTGAAACGCTTTCCGTTAGTTCCTTTTTTCAGACAGAGAAGCACTTTTAATGTTGGAATTCAGGAACGCATCCCCATGCATCCGAACAAGACGTTGCAGTTTCAATACACATTTCCACCCGCATCAGCTTCTGTTCAGCAGTAATTAAGCCTGGCAACCACTTCGCACAAGCAATTCTAATGTTTAAGCGATTATGCAGAAATAAAGAAAAGTTGCGATGGGAAATCTGTAACATGACAGCAAATCTTTCAATTGTTGTTTGTCAGCCTTCACGAACAATGATGCCAGCTGTATTAATCGTGGTTTCGTTTATTAGTGTTGCTGGAGCAACTTGCTTTACTACTGAAACACAGAACTACTTAAATTCCTTGAAACATCAATGTGCCATTACCGGTGGCAGAGCAGCATCACCATATGCCTCCTGCAACATTCTGTAAGCTTCCTTACGGATTTCTGCAAACGAAAGCAAAACTTCAATGCAGCATATTGTTCTTTGCGTAACAACTCATTTTCCCATGTAGGCGACTGGCGAACTGACTTGCTTCGTTCGTCCCATGTGTACAGATGCATAGACAAGCGAGCGTGTCGTTTGTCCGCCATCAGAGCTGAGCTATTGACTCGCCCTCGTATATTGAGGTGAAAAATAGCTTATTTTTGCTCAGAGGTCTCTAACAAGCTTAAGGTTCCTTTATGTGTTAACCCTCGACAAGGGAAAATCGAATTTGATTCCGTTCAGAGGAAGTCGTGAAATGAATTTTTGTGCCCGAAAAAATGCTCGGTTCTACCCATGATCTTGGCAACCAAATGCTGGCATTTTACAATTGACCATAGAGGGTAACTTGTAGAACCGACAGAGAGAACAAGATATATGGATTCTTGTTTTTTGCCCAAATGGGATAAAAATTTGTAAGGAATAGAAATGAAAGTATCCCGTTTGTCGTTAATTTATGCTATGCAAAAAAGTTTAGAAACTAATAACGCTTCTGAACTTCATCTTTAATATTTCTAGATAATATACAAAATACACAGGTTGTTTCAAAACGACACCGAACGATTACAGCTGTTGTGTAGTTTATAACTTAACTAGTCCGAATTACGCTGTCGCAGCTTCGAAATTCTATTAGGTAGAATTTTATGCAGCATTATACATTACATGATTTTGTGATTAGGCAGCGCAGGAACCATGGTGTGCGAACCTCAAAAGTTGTTATTGGGACGCACCGGCCACGAAAACAAAAGCATTACTTCTTGCTCATTATCAGTGACTCTAGCCTACATTTCAGGTTATGGGGCAAAGGGCAGTTATTTGGGCAAAAGTCGACTAATAACTCGCACAGTTGCAAGGTTGCTCTTCAGTGTAAAACTACACATTTCGTCCTAACAGAGAGGATTTGCGAGTACTTACATAGCAAATCCAAGCAATATAGAGCGCTATACGAACGCCGAAATGACAGACATGGCTTTGATGGATGGAAAAGCTGAAGGGAGTTCAACGAACGCACGGTTAATTTAGTTTCCTTAAAAATATGAATTGTAAAAATATTTTCATGAATGAGAATATTTATTTGTATAACTTCAGAGCATTTTGTTATGATCTCAATTGTACAATACTTTCACCAGTTACTGTAAATATCAACAGCTTCCTTTTTACTTACAAATGCTTTAATTACTATTATCAACACGTGAAATAAAATGCTCGTCTTCTAATATAAGTCATTTAGTTCAGGTTAATTTATCTACAATTCATTGATGTTGTTTTCTGTTCTGTTTATCATTTAATGCTTTCATCCTCAACCTCACTAACATTAACTTCCCTCTAAAAAGTATAAGTTGCACATGTCCGCCAGTTTATTTGCCGTCATGGACTGCTATAACGGAATTTTGGGACACGTTATACACTCACAAGCAATAATTAAGCAATAACTTCCTTATTGCGCTTTCATAAGCCAAAAAATTCTTAGTAGTAGCAAGCTACTGCGGAGTATGGCGGTATGTTTACAAACAGCTACAGCACGTGACACGGCGTTTGACCTATACCTGCGAACTCCGACAGCGTGAGCCACGCGTCGTTCCTGTCACTGCCTAATCCACACCCCTTCTGGAGCATTTTTATGCGGCTCTATTGTCGGTAAAAGCTATCTATATGTGTCACACAGAAGCTGAGCAACTACGTGGATTTATTTTTTCGTTCGGTGTCGTTTTGCAACACTCTGTATAAATGTTTCATTACCGTTCTGTTAATATTGAAAATTGGTTTTCAAATCACATTGCAAGCATGGGAAAGGAACATATGTATACTTTTGCATTATGAAGGTCTTAATGCATGTTCACTTCTTTTTGAATTCCAACTTAAAACTTATATACTGGTTTTCCAAACTTAACATTAAACTGTTCTACAGCAAAAAAAGGAAAACGTGTGAAGGATGCAGTAGAGTAAAGGGAAGAAAGATGAAATTATAAAGTAGAAGGGGGTTGAGAAAAAGTTCGAAAGGTGGCAAAAAACTGGCAGAGAGCGATTCTGAGAGAGAGA
>CM060950.1:13326206-13584997 GCA_030765055.1 Mantis religiosa | reverse complement strand
ACTTGCTATTCAGCTAAATGCATACGGCGTGAAAATATCACTTTTAAATGAATGTACATGGAACTGTAGTTACGCTGCAATTGTCCTCAACAATCTTTAAAACATATCAACTCTATATATTGTTTAAAAAATCAAGAAAAATATCAAGGAATATAAGATATAATGGAAATTAATTGTTCGTTTTACACTGGCCGTGTGTAGGCTAAAGTATGGAAAGATAGAACAAGACCTGAAAAATTCTATGCCATAGCCGGAAATTGAACCACGGATCTTCTGGTTGCCGTCCAGCCCGCTCTACCTAATGAGAACTACCTTAATGGGGGACTTACAACGTGTAAGTACTTTAAGGCTCGGGCTCTATAGTTAACCACCATTAGGTCAATTAATAGAAATTTCTCATGTGTTTATGAGAACTCCTAAGTGGTTTACCGGGAAAAACACGAGTCATTTGGAGAATTTAATGTCATATCGACACGTTGGCAATTGTAGCTCAAGGGTTAGAGCGGTGTACGGCAACCAGAAGAGTCCATTGTTCAAATCCCGGCTATGGCATAGAATTTTTTATCTGCCTCTATCTTTCCATACTTTAGCCTACAAACGGCCAGTGTGAAAGAACAATTAATTTCCAAAAAGGATTGTGTTTCTTGACGGCAATGCTCCAACCCATCGTTCAGTAATTGCAATGAGAAAAATGAGCGAAATTAAAGTTGAATATGCTTGAACATCCACCTTATTCGCCACATCTAGCACCAAGTGACTACCACCTGTTCCCGACCACAAAAAGAAAAATCTTGTTGGACGAAGATTTCACAGCAATGAGGAGGTAACTGATGCTGTAAAAAGCTATTTTGAGGATGCCCGCCTCGGTAGCATGGTGGTAGCGTGTCTACCTCACGTTCAAGAGGTCCCGAGTTCGAATCTCGCTCAGGGTGAGTTACCTGGATAAGGTTTTTGCGGGGTTTTCCCTTATCCTTCAAGACCAATGTCGGGTATCTCTATGCTCTATGGGCCCTGGGCTCATTTGAGCAGCATTTCACCCATTCCATTCACCGTCCGATATGACTTAATGTTGGAGGATGTAAATTACAATTACAAAACAAATGAGGACCATGACGAATCGCACAACAAAAATGGTTTAATTAAATTAGAAAACCATTAAGGCAAATGTATCAGCCTTTCTAGAGATTATGTTGAGAAATAACGTAAAAAAGGTTTTTAAAGTTTTATCAGCCGACCCTCATATAAAGGAAATGGCTAGCACATTCTGTATAAAAGCCACAATGCACAATTAGCCTACAATTTATATTCTATACGAAAATCCCTTACTTTGTGACACAATCGGCTACATGTATCAAACTGGATAAACTTTGGAAAGAACCAAAGGTTGTCGTTAGCTCACCGTTTTATGGTTAATTAGCACTTGTAAGTTGTGTAAGGAATTCTGAGTTAGAAATTCGAAAGCTACGTTCGTCCTCAGTATATGTGTAGGGAACAATGAATTTTTCAGCATGTTTGTTGTGAACAATCCTAATGAATATCCGAACAGCACTTCCTTTATATGATGAGGATTATTGGGAGCTCACTGGAATAAGGCAGAATAATTCATAACGGCATAAAAAACTAAATAGACACGTTGCAGAGCTACAGCTATACCAGAGGATGAAAAAGAACGGGTTCGGTTTTACATTTACGCCTACAAGCTTTTCGGGTCTTACTGTGAAACATAAATGTGTATGTTCAACAGTTGAACATGGAGATAGTTAAATGTTGTAAAAGTGGAATGTGCCATGCGCTCAACCCCTTTAAGGGAACGCGCTAAAAGTTGAAATAAAAGAACATACAATAAACGTGTACAATGTATGCTGCGAAACTCTGAAAGTAACTTTAGATGATGATGATGATGATGATGATGATGATGATGATGATGATGATGATATATAAGGGCGCTCAACTACGGCGGTCATCAGCGCCCTTTAAAAAACTAGTCATGGCAAAAGCCAGATATAAAACTTTCTAAAAACTATACAATTGTAACAAAACCTATTAAAATACACGTACATAGAAAACATCAATCAAACCCTACTAAAAATTTCGTCCACTAAATCCTAAACTCTAAACTTAAAAGATTCTAAAAAGCATCTAATCGTCTGCACGCATGGCCTACACGTGTGTGGGCCTGTTGACCGTCTCCCTCAGCCACGATGAGGAGCCCACACGAGGGAGACTGTTGGCTCGGGACCCCGGGTGCGCCAAACCCGTACCTACCGAAGTAGGCCCCTGGGGGGGGTAACTTTAGAATTACTCTTGGAATTTTATGAACTCTTGTACTGCGTATTGTTCCTTTGAATAACAAAAACATACATAATATTGCTTCGGAGAGATTGCTACTTGTATGTTGTCATCACCGTCACCGTCTTATTATTAACTTAAAATAAAGGGTAAATGGAACATAGCAGAGAGGAACTCCTCGTGCACTACCACCTCCACACAAATCTATCGTTCTAACAAGTCCCCTCCCAGAAGCAAAGAGACGAATTGAAGTCCCTAACAAGTGATGAAAACTGTTCTCGGCGCAGTCACCAACACTCGGCTCCGATGTCGGCAAGCAATATCCCATTTGAGGATAGTGGCTACACATCGTCACCCAGAACAGTAAGCATCTGCGCCCTCTGACCGACCACGAGCCTCTAAATACACCTGAAAGATGAAATGGAAATGCAATGAAGGGACTTATGAAAAGGAAATCTTTATACGAGGGCTGTTCAATAAAGAATGATCATAATTTTTTCTTGACAACTCACCTTTACTCATCCTCATAATTTTGATGGTCCTTCTCAAAATAGTCTCCCCTGAATCTGATGCGTTTGTCCCAGCGTTTCTGCCAGTCTTCAAAGACATGCTGAAAACATGTTTTTGAGAGATCCTTCAAATACGCCACTGCTTCTGATGACGGATAATGCCTCCCACGAAGGCGTTTCTTTAAGTTAAGGAATAGAAAAAAGGCACATGGGGCTAAATCCGGACTATAGGGAGGGTGAGGGATGCATTGCACGTTGATTTTTGCAAGACATTCAGCAAAAACATTGGCTATATGCGGCCACGCATTATCGTGGTGCAGCATCCAGCCTGCTTCATGGAAATGTGATCTTTTGTGCCTGATATGCATTTGCAATGTTTTCAGGACATCCCTGTGGTGTTATCCAGTTACTGATGTATGTGCAGGTACAACATGCTGATAAACCATTCCATGAATATCAATGAATGAGATGACCATAACTTCCCCAGCAGAAGCAACCACTTTTGCTATTTTGGGGGTTGGTGATGAAGGAGATTTCCACACTAAGCTTTGCTGTTTGCTCTCAGGGTCAAATTGATGTAGCCAAGTTTTCATCAGCAGTGATTACGTTTGAAAGAAACTCCGGATCTTCCTCTAACATCAACTTTAACTGCGTGTTACCTCCATTGCAGCGGAAGGCGATACCGAACATATCTGAACTTGCCTGGTTCTCACGGGCGCAAACCAGGAGTACCAACAATGAAACTGCCACGGTGCGTTTGTTTCACATTAAGCTAATAGGATATAATAAGATTGAATTTTATTGCAAAAATTACGACCTTAAAAACTTTTGATCATTTTTTATTGAACAGACGCCGTGCTTTTGCATATATGGTTAATCGTAGAGATTATCGGATTCTTACTGCCCAAGAAAACCACATTCCGTTTTGTGTAGTGATCCTTTTCAGAGATCCTCATTATTGATCTGTACTTTAAGGTTCTTGCAACATTCTTAAGGTAAGACTTGAAGCTTTCACGGCGAGCTTAAGTACTAAAGGCTTCGCGGGTGATCAGCCCTGTCAAATTAATAAACGTCCAGCTTTCGGCCATGGTAAATTCCATGGCCAAAAGCTCGACGTTTATTAATTTGAACGGCTGGTCACCCGCGAAGCCTTGATGTGTAACATTCTTAAGCTTTTTTACGAATATGCTTTTGAATAATTGATATAAAAGGTCATTTGAATGTATTACTTTCTATATTATATGAAATGTAGATACTTTAAAATACTGATTCATGATTATCTAAAGGAAATGACTGCAATTTAACCCCACATTCAAGAGTTTCTTTTAAACTACGGAGGGGATTCGGCACTGCGACCAGTATTATGTTTTGTACCTATGTCCTCACGTGGGGTATCCTCGGGAGGAAGGATGGGGCGAGAGGAAACAGAGTGCGGCTGGCTCAAGGAGCTTCGACAGTACAGAGGGCAGGGTCCCTACATTTTACCTAGATAGAAACCTTCCCCAACAGACCTGGGAAAATGACCATCCCCCGTACTGTAGTACGCAAACGGTCCCAAAGTCGGTTCCTAAGTCCGGCAACTGACCTTCCGGAGGAAGAAGTGGTTCACTCAGAGCATATCATCCTGCCATGCAGTGCCGAGACTCCCACCGACACTTCTACCCTGAAACAGACCACCAGATGAGAGATGATGTGAAACGATAATGGAGGGGAAATGAAGGGACAGGAAATTCAGGGGATGTAACTAACCTCCCCAGCATTTTCCTGGCGACCCGGGAAATCTCCAAAAAACCCATCGGTCAGGTAAGTCGACCACGGGGATGGAACCCGAGCCTCCCGAATGCAGGCTACAGACGTAACCGCCGGAGCCATCCCGCTCGATTACACATTCAAGAGTAAAATGTGATATATTGCATTCAAATTTATAATATGCGTTTTGCTTTGGAAATTGCACTTATAAAATTTGTCATTTCCGCATACTTTAAGGTATAGAAAGAAAGGGGGTATTTTGCCTATAATTTCTGTACTAATAGCAAACAAAGTTCTGGTATTTACAAATATAATAACTTTTAACTTAAACTACACTTATCTGATATGAAATGATGGCCATATTTCTTAGAAATTGACTTACACATAAATGATGCTTTAGAATTACTAAATTTGAAAGATAAAGCTATAAAATTCATATTAGAGATTGAAATTACTGGATTTCTTCCTTTTCTAGATCTAAACATAATAAATAATAATAAATTAAGCTTTGGTATTTATAGGAAGTCTACTCATATCTATAATTACATAAAAGTTAAAACTTTTAGCCCTTTCTCACATAAATTTGCTGTTTTCAATAGTTTGATGTATAGATTAATAAATATACTAATGGGTAAAGAGGATTCTAATAAAGAATATAAATATATTATTAATACTGCTTTAGTTTGTTTCATAAAGATTTTATACATAAAGACTTGAAAAATTTAAATATAAAAAACTGTTAATGAAATTTCTACCCTTAAAAATGAGGCGATTATAATATTAAAAGAAATGTACTTAGCATTCTTGTGTTATTAAACATTTTCAAACCTTTTTTAAAGAGTTTGGTATAACTTTAGTTACTCAAAATAAATATAGTATTAATCATTTACTGCATTTCTCTAAATAAGATAAAATTCCTGATGGCAAAAATCTGGTATTTATCAATTTAATTGTTTCGATTGTGATAAAGTTTATATTGGTAAGTCAAAACGTAATTTGGAAACCAGAACGAAGGAACATTGTCGTAACATTAAGGATAAAAAAATTGATAAATTGGCCGTAGCAGATCATTTTTGGTCATTTAACCATGAAATAAATCCAGAAGTTAAACTATTCAAACAATTAAGTGGTCCGATATATTTTATGGTTTGGGAAAATATATTTATTTTAAAAAATAAACTTTGCTTAATGAATTTTGAAACACCGGCAGTAGATTCTGTTTAAAAATGTTTCATTTTCAGATGTTGGTAGTACTAAAATAAACATAGTGACATCTAGCGACGGTAACGTTAACGAGTTTGTTGATGGTTCAAGCTGATGATGTGAATGCTTTATTCAGGAAATAGCGATCCTAGTCAGTTTGAAGGAAATACGGTCATCATTTCTTACAAGATAAGTGAAATAAGACCTGAAGCTTTCCTGGCGTCGAATACGCTCACTTTCTTCTCGGGCAGCCAGTCAGGTGAAAAGATGATTAGATATCAACGATTCGGGAGTGTGCATCTCTCCCATCATCAGGATATTTATAAAATGTTATAACCACAAAATGAATACTGGATATAACACAACTATAAACAAAGACAAATCACTATGAACATTCGCATTACTGAACAAAAGACTGTCTTCATTAAATTAAATGCCAGGCCAGGAGATGGCGTGAGTATAGAAAATTGTGTCAAGGAAACGTAACTACTTAACTTGATTACCAAGCTGTATTGATCTTTGCTCCTTAATTCGACGGATTTCCATTTTAAGGCCGGTTCCCAAGAGGAGCTGAACTGAGGTCCAGTATCACGATTAAGCGTGCTCCTTTCAGAGGATATTGCAAAAGCCTCCTTAATTCTCCGCTCCCAGTAACTGTTGCATTTTGCCAAGATGATCGTCTCCCGAAACGTGGCTGGCTGCCCGAGAAGAAAGTGAGCGGAAAAGTGAAGTTTTTTAAGTTACAATTTATTATATTTGTATATATTTGTTTGCTTAATTGTTAATAGCTTCATACTTTACGTAAAATCTAGTAGTCTTTATTTTTATCTGTGGTTGGTACTCGAGAGTTAAACAGTGCTGCCATCATCCGATTGTTCGTTTTCATTGCCTTTTGTTGGTGTAGGGCCTTTTACGTAAAGCACTGAGGTTGTTAGAACAAGTAATTTTGTTTAAAATGATAATAATCCATAATTTAATAATATTGTAGCGAAGCCGTTATCTATGATAGCGCGGCTAGTTTGCACAAGGGGCCGACAAATAGAGATAGCTGGGATAAAGGACTTGCCGGCACAGATTAAGTTGCGTTTCTGGAAGGCGATAGAATTTTCTGTTTCTTTATTGTTCCGAAAATATCTAGAATTTATCAATGAGGTATTTAAGAAGGCGACTACTCGCCAAGAGTCAGTCGTGAAGAGCCGTAAGCAGTAAACAGCTGTAGAGTGTTGTAACGAGAGCTGCTGTTATTGTCATCAACCTTGGTAGATTGTGGTGTGCATGTGACGTAATGCTGCTACGTGAGAATTGATCAGAGTATATTTTTACGGAAATAAAGAACATTTGGAATATCTACAACTCGGACTTTTAATTCTAAGATCCCACAAAGTCACAATATTTAATTATACCTCGTGAAGTTACTGAGGGAAAGCTTGTCCGATGAGGTAGAATTATCTAAATGAACGTTTATTTATCTTGAGATTTCTTCAAAAACCTTTTTTTCAAGCAGGCTTAAGCATTCAGTGTTTACGAAGTTAACTCTCTCTGGAGAGAGCTGCGATTTAAGGCAGCCTAAACCTCAAAATCGATACTGTACCGCGATGTGATATGTAATCGCTATCGAAATGTAATGGGAAACGGGAATATACAAATAACAAAAAGACCAAAGTATTAGTAAATGGGCTAGCAGAGGCAAAGAGGAATTTCGGGCTGGAAATCAGTTCGGATCTCCTCATGCCGACGTAGCTCATTCTTACGCATGGTTCAACTCGAACATCTCACTGCATTTACTCAAATATGTTAGCGACCCTACCGCAACATTTGAAAGATTACATTTGGAGAAATGCATGAAGATGTTGCTTCGAGTCTGTCAAGGAGCAGGTGCATATCCTAAACGGAGTAAGCTATGTCCGTCTTAACCGTACGGGATGACTCAGGCGGTATCATCTGTGGCCCGCATTCAGGAGGTCCGGGTTCAACTACCGTGGTTAGCCTACCTGACCCATGTTTTTTTTCAAGGTTTTTTTTCCAAGGACACCAGACGAATGCTGGGTAGTTTAAGGGGACACTGGTACCAAATGGATTTTCTTCCCTAATTAACCAATTTTAATGGAAATTTTAGATTAAGCTACACCTGCCATGATATACTGCTTATAAAAGTTTCACTGCTCTATATTAAATAGTTTTGAAGCTAAACATTAATTTAAGTATTTTAAAGTTTAGAATTAAATAAGTGTCCTTAAATTTTGTATCCTAGTTTTTTAATACCTATGCAATAAAACTGCGTATTAGTTTTCCAAATTATAGAGGGATAAGTTTAATGAGCACAAGTTACAAAATATATACTAAAATAATAAATAATAGACTGAACATTATTACAGAATACCTTATAGGAGAAGAGCAGAGTGGATTCCGCAAAGGCCGATCCTGTACAGGTAACTTATTTGTCCTTAATCAAATAATTGAACAACGAAGGGGAAATAATTTTGAAACACATATCGCATTCATTGACCTGGAAAAGGCTTTTGATAGAGTAAATAGATAAAAACTGTGGCAAATATTAGAAAGTAAGAGTTACCCACCAAATATTATAATGCAATAAAAGGCATATACACAAATACAACTGTAAGAATTGATACTGGGGATAGATTAACGGAACAAATTTCTACCAATACTGGACTAAGACAAGGGTGTAGCTTATCACCTACTCTTTTTATTATATATATGGACGATATTCTAGATGAATGGAAGATTTTAGTAGACCCAGGAATCAAAATAAAAGAAAATATTTATATTAATACCCTGCTGTTTGCGGATGACCAAATATTGGTTCATCGTAATGAAAATCAAATGCAAAACTCAATGTATTTTCTAAATAATATAGTACAAAGGTATAATTTTAAAGTATCAGAAGAAAAAATAAAAAATATGGCTTTTAAAGGAAATTATAATGTAATACTAAAAGCTGTTTTAGGAAATAGCATTCTAGAACAAACATCGAGTTTTAAATATTTAGGATATAACGTAAGTTTTGGAAAGAATGCTGATATAGAAGAAAAAGTAAGCAAATTCCGAGAAATATGTGGGAAAATGCAAAGAACTGTTAAAAACAGAGTGAGAAGTGATACAAAAATGAAAATATATAAGGTAATGGCTATTCCAACTTTACTATATGGAAGCGAAACCTGGGTGCCAACACAAAAGAATTTAAATAAAATACAGACTGCAGAAATGAAATTTTTAAGAACTGTTAAAGGTTGTACAATATTGGACAAAATAAGAAATCAGGATATTAGAAAGGAATTATAAATCGAACCAAACCATGACAAAATATCAGAACGAAGGCAACAATGGCATGAACATATAACAAGAATGGAGAAGGGAAGATATCCAGATGCAGTTTTAAACTATACTCCAAAAGGAAGAAGAGACAGAGGACGACTCAGGAAACGCTAGAGAGCTCTATGAAGCCGGAACGGGCGATATGCCCAAAACATGGGGTGAAGAAGAAGAAGAAGAGGAAGTTTTCCAAAATATAAATGTTTATTTTTTTCTCTTTATAAGAGAACAAAAAGAAATATTACTAACAATTACAAAGAAAAAAATCATATACTTTTATGTATGAGTGTCATCAACAAACCAGTTCAGTTTTCTTTAATATGTCATTGTCTACATATTCTGAAAATTTCAACTTTATTCATCAATATTTACTGCAAAAAAAAAATTTAACCCAAGGCAAAAACAATTGTTATGTGGAGAAAAAGTTATTTCAAACTTTGGAACACACTTCATTGGAAATATTGCTCTTCACTCGCCCATTAGAATTCTCCTGCATCATACAGCACTCCGTCTGCTTTCAGCCTCAAATCTTCTTTGATGATATTTGCCACTTCTGTTCCATTTCTCCTTTTGAATTCTATATCTAAGGTCGTTGAACAGTCTGCTGGATACGACGTTTATCTCTGCATTTACTTATTTCGGTGGAAAAAGGAGAAATTTCTGACTTCCCTAGCAGATCAGTCAAACGCTGTTCTTGATTTACAATGGATATAGCTTCTGCCACAGCCATGTCAATATTTTTTTCTGAAACAAAGATCTCCTTGGGGCAAATATTCCAAATTACACTATGAAGACTTTCATTTGCATTTTGATTCTTTCCTGTGGTACATCTTTCTAACAGTTCCCTTGAACACAACCTACTATATAGGGGTATCATTTTCTCCACTACATTGGCATTTAGAGGTGTATGGATATCATTTTTGTGGCTCTCAGGCTTATCAACTCTTGCAACAACTCTGTTATAAACGCACCAGGAGCTTATGTCTACTGGACGTTTGCACTGTTCAATGTATGAATACCAAAACCCACAAATAATACTTCCTCTTTTAAATTTAGAAAATGTTGTCATCATTCACTCACTTTCTTCTCGGGCAGCCATCCACCAGGTGAAAAGATGATTAGATATCAACGTTTCGGGAGTGTACATCTCTTCCCTCATCAGGATATTTATAAAATGTTATACCACAAATGAAGTACTGGATATAACATATATATATATTAAATACGGGATATATTTAATTTGTGGTATAACATTTTATAAATATCCTGATGATGGGAGAGATGTACACTCCCGATACGTTGATGTCTAATCATCTGTTCCCCTGGCTGGCTGCTCAGAAAAAAGTGAGCGTGTTCGTCACCAGGAAAGCTTCAGGTCTGATGTTGTTATCATTTTCTTGTTTATATAAAAAAGACTTTAGCTTTTTTCAGTGGTTGTACCTTTCCCTTTGCTTGAAAAGGTTTCATACAAAACATAACCACAGGCTTCACTGCAATGTTCACAGAACTCTCTAAAATTCACAGTAGCACATTCGTCTTTATATTCACTACACAATACTCTTGAAAACAAGTTATATAAAACATTGCTGTCAACAAGAAGGTAATCTGATTCTGCAACTTCATCTTTACACAGGGGAGCAAATGTAACACTTTCAGCTGTAGAGCTATTAGCATAAGATTCTTCGATTTTATCTGCTGTGGAATGTTTCCATCTTGTTTCAGCTAAAATCTTAGCTTTATTTTCCTTTTATAACTTTCCACTAAACCTTTATCCCATTATGTTTGCTAAAATGACAGAAGTATAACAGCAATTGAACTACACACATGGATGCATAGCTAGTTTATAAACGATACAATTTGTTATATGTTTAATTTTCTGTCAACAGATGGCAGCAATTGTGCAGTAAGGACAGCCAACACCTATATTTTAAAGATAAAGGTCCTATTAAAGTCTGAAAACCACAGACTTGTTCTAGCTATTTTTACTGAAATCTGATATATCTGCAATACCCACTTTTCACAGCAAAAGTGTAAATAAATTTGAAATACACCAACTTCCAGGTGAATTTGACACATAATATTTATTGGCCATATTCTAGACAAATTGAAGACAACATATCTGTTATATCTGCAATACCCACTTTTCACAGCAAAAGTGTAAATAAATTTGAAATACACCAACTTCCAGGTGAATTTGACACATAATATTTATTGGCCATATTCTAGACAAATTGAAGACAACATATCTGTTATATCTGCAATACCCACTTTTCACTGCAAGAGTGTAAATAAATTTGAAATACACCAACTTCCAGGTGAATTTGACACATAATATTTATTGGCCATATTCTAGACAAATTGAAGACAACATATCTGTTATATCTGCAATACCCACTTTTCACTGCAAGAGTGTAAATAAATTTGAAATACACCAACTTCCAGGTGAATTTGACACATAATATTTATTGGCCATATTCTAGACAAATTGAAGACAACATATCTGTTATATCTGCAATACCCACTTTTCACTGCAAGAGTGTAAATACATTTGAAATACACCAACTTCCAGGTGAATTTGACACATAATATTTATTGGCCATATTCTAGACAAATTGAAGACAACATATCTGTTATATCTGCAATACCCACTTTTCACAGCAAAAGTGTAAATAAATTTGAAATACACCAACTTCCAGGTGAATTTGACACATAATATTTATTGGCCATATTCTAGACAAATTGAAGACAACATATCTGTTATATCTGCAATACCCACTTTTCACTGCAAGAGTGTAAATAAATTTGAAATACACCAACTTCCAGGTGAATTTGACACATAATATTTATTGGCCATATTCTAGACAAATTGAAGACAACATATCTGTTATATCTGCAATACCCACTTTTCACTGCAAGAGTGTAAATAAATTTGAAATACACCAACTTCCAGGTGAATTTGACACATAATATTTATTGGCCATATTCTAGACAAATTGAAGACAACATATCTGTTATATCTGCAATACCCACTTTTCACAGCAAAAGTGTAAATAAATTTGAAATACACCAACTTCCAGGTGAATTTGACACATAATATTTATTGGCCATATTCTAGACAAATTGAAGACAACATATCTGTTAAAAAAGGTTTTGTGAAAAAATTGGCATTTTTGGCCAATTTGATAGTGTCTCCATAATTACGTTCTCCTAATTACCTGTCCCTCCATTATCATTTCACATGTCTCATCCGTGTCTCCTTCAGGGTGCAAGTGCTGGCGGCAGCCTCGGTAAACACTTTCTCCTTTGGTAGGACGTTCTCCGGGCCAACATGGGTCAACCTGGTCAATAGTAGGCACCATGTGCTGTGCACTGTCAGGGACAAATTATGTTTCCTTGTTTTTAAGGTAAAGATAACCCCATGATCCATTTAGGTACTAATTTTTATTGTATTTACCAATGTTTAATGCAAAAGTACACATATGTTCGATAATTAAACTCTTTAGCCAATCCAGTAAATCAGATTTATCACCTTAACTGACGATTAATCGATTTTTTTCATATAACTGAGACATTGAACCTGTGCAAGGAATAATTTAAAGTATCGATAGAATATTTTAATTAAAAGCCATGCACTTTTTTTTTTGTAATTTACGTCCTCCAACGTTAAGTCATATCGGACGACGAATGGAATGGGTGAAATGATGCTCAAATGTGCCCGGGGTCCATAGAGCTTAGAGTTACCCGACATTCGTCTTTCAGGATAAGGGAAAACCCCTGAAAAAACCTTATCCAGGTAACCCACCCTGGCCGAGATTCGAACTCGGGACCTCTTGAACGTGAGGCAGACATGCTACCACCACGCTACCGAGGAGGGCGCATGCACTTGAACTACCTGAAACTTTTATTACACTTTGGCAATATAACGAGAGCATACGTACTTTAAATCAAATATTCACATTTCGTTTTGCGATATTGCTGATGAAATGTTGAGGATAGAATCGTACGGAGGGGTTCGGCAAGGGTCTTGAGCTATTGTACCTATGCTGCCAAGTGGGACATCCCCGGGAGGAAGGATGAGACGAGAGGAGTCAACAGGCCGGTCGACTCAAGGAATCATGACAGTGTAGAGGTAGGAGCCCTACAATAAACAGTTGGAAACTCCCCGGCAGGCCAGTACAGCCGGTATCCTGCCCACTGTGGTCCTCAAACGGTTCACTAGTTCATCTCGGAGACGGACACTTTCCTACCGAAGGAGGAGGTGCTTACTAATAGCATATCATCCTGCGATGCAGCGCCTAAACTCCCTCTGACACTTCAACCCTGAAAAAGACCACCAGAGGAGAGATGATCTGGAATAATGGAGATGAAATGGAAGGACAGGTAATTTCGAGAATTAACCTACCTAACATTTTCCTGACAACCCGGGAAACCCCCGAAAAATCCCATGGGTCTGGTAGGCCAGCCACGGGAATTGAATCCGGATCTCGCAAATTCGGGCCACAGAGGTAACCGCCTGAGGTTTTTTTCTGACGTACTGATGCATTTATTTCGGATGTACGATATTTTATTCTGGTTTAAATTAATTTAACTGTGTTTATAGTATACTGAGTGCATAAAGGATAATTACATTCTACAAAGCTTTACATTTTGAATTTTACAGACCATTATAAAGAACACTGCAAGGAAGCGTTTGAAAATTAAACGTGAAGCTATGTCAAAAAAAAAAAAAAAAAAAAAAAAAACCATAAGCCGTCTCACTCCGACATTTTTCGATTTTATGAATACCGATCTCTAAATATATATCAGAAAAATAACAAAACTATAAATTTAAAAAATCACTATATGGGTCTCCAACAAAACGTCCATGAAGTATTTCCAAAAATTAGAAGCTTATATAATGAAAAATCCTGAAAATAATCAGAAGGGGGAATATTTAAACTTGGCATGCTCATCATTATTCTAGTTAGGAATGTCTTCAAAGTCCTAATTGTAGAAAATTTTGGCACAATTATGCATTCAAAATCGACATAAGCAAGCGTGGACCATAAATACAGAAAAAGCTAAAAAACATTGTTTTAGATTTCATTCAATTTCACAAGTCCATTGCTTAAATGTGTAACAGCCACCGCTTTCAATAGTAGGTAATAGGGCTTTACAGTAACATACTGTATACTCTATCTCACGCTAGTTCAATCCTGCTGTAAACAAGGCGGAGTTGACTCAACTCACCACGTGCTAGACGCTACATGCACACACACAAGTTTCGCAAGGCTAGCAGTATATATAGCAGCGCTAGCTTCTAGACAATAAATAAGTAGAGTTGGCTTACACATTAACTTATTAAATCTATGACTTGGTTCATTTCTGAAAAAATGATCATTAACTTTAATGCGAGTAGCACTTTTCGTAAAGTCGTCGTATTTCTCCACGCGCTGTTTGCAGTTACGTGATCTTTCCCGGTGTTCCTAAGGTTCCGGATGATTCCTGTTCCATTCTAACACTATGTACACTACTTGCGGAAACACCAAGGAGATTACTAGTTTCTTTCTCCATGTTTATTATATACGATTCCGGATTTCTTTCTTTAAGCACCGCGAAACAGTGCGCGATCATTCGCCCCACGCCACTTTTTAAAGGTGAAGCAGCGTAAAAATGGTGGCACACAGAGTTCCACGTTGACGCTACAGTTTGTAACGAATGTGAGTAGATTAGGGTTGAGCAATGAGGTTCTCTCAGGGTATACGTGGGTATGTATGAGTAAGGATGGTTCTAAGGACACTGGAATGCAAGTTTCAAACTGGTTTAATGACTGCTTCTTTTTATCATAACATCAAACTCAAAGTTGCCGAACAAGGGTTACCAATATATCATTGTTTAGAGTGACTGAAGGTGGAATCGACAGATCTTCTCTCGTCGCTTCTGGTCTGCCTTCGACCAAGATAGAACCAAAGAGAGTCTTCTTAAACGGCCGTAAGCCGCGGACTCTCTGTCCTCACACTATACGCAGCTGTGCGTGGGTGTGTGTAACTGTCACTTCTGGAAGCCTTCTTTTCACACAAAGATTCCCTTTGTGACTATTTTGTCCATTGTGATTAATAGTCCCGGTCAGTATTAAGAGTCCGAAGAATACCTATTCAAACGAAGTCAAGTGCTACCATTTAGAACCCCCTTACGTTTCTTTTGTTGAAACACTATTCACCTCAATTGCTATTCGACTGAACTGCACCTGCCTGAACGCGTTTCACAACAAACATATACTCCTTTGAAATCCATCACGATTCTTTATGCATTGCATCCCTTAATTTCTGTATCAAAGGTTTGGCTCGACTGTACTTCAATTCGGCTGAAGAACCGGCCGCTACTCCATAATGAAGAGCTTACTGATTTGAAATTACATATACGTAAGTGTTCTTGGGCTGGTAAGGTACGCGAGATGTATAGGCAATACAGTGTTAAATATCAGAAGAAGCTCCACACTATAAACAATAATATCTTTACCAGCATTCAACTCGATACAGAGTCAATAAAGACCTCGTTGCGAGAGAGCTGCCTGGTATAGGAATGCAAGAATGTTATATTGTCACGGCAACAGGCATAAAAGTTTCGGCACAAATAGAAAACAAACGGCGGATAATGTTTCACGGTAATAAAGAGCTTGAATAATCAGTTTACGATCACGCGGCTAGGTACACAAAGGAACTGATAGGCGGCTAGCGTTCACAAAGCGCCGACAATTAACGTTAGTGCCGATAAGCAAGATACGGATAGTATATCACGGAGGTCAAAGACTTGCCGGCCCAGATAGTATTTCACGTTTCTTGAAGGTGATAGAATATTCAGATTACGTCATTAGATGCCTTGTTTATTCCAGAAAAATCTGGTGATTGACAGAACGGTCTGGAATTCATGAATGGGTGTATAAAAAGAAGCTATGGCTAGTGATGAGTCAGTTGTGTAACACGAGTGTTCAGAGCATTTCAGAACGTTGTAGACTGTGTGTATGTGACGCAATGTTCTTACGTGATAATTGTACAGTGTATTCCTACGCAAATAAAGAACGATTTTTCTGCAAATTGGACTTTTAATTCTACGAACCTACAAAGTCACAATATAATAGCAGTACCCTTTAGTAAGTGATAGATAAAATGTAGCTTAATTTAACATAATACGTTAATGGGGTGTATAATTTCACCTGTCTTCTGTCTAATCTGTATATAGTATACAGAACACATCCATGTGGTATGTGAAGCAGAAAGATAAACTGTGGGGCTATTACGTTAATAAGAATAGACATATTTGCATACTTTTCTCTCTCCGAAACCAGCTCGCACAGAGCAGTGATCAGAAAACTACTTACAGTACTGTACTTAAAGGAGGGGTTTATCGTACGTATGCAAATAAAAGAAAACGCCCGATAACTTCGCTAAACAAATAAACAGTTTAACCGTTTTCTGTCGCAATATCTCTGTCTCTGTTCCTCTTCCCACCCAGCTGTTTACAGGATGATTAAACTAGGTATTTATTCAAGTGATGTGGAATTCCATAACCAGTCTGTTTTCTATAGAAGTTCAGTTCTTTTGTTTCTAACTTAATCCATAAACCTAAAGCTAAATTTATGGATAGTAAGTATTTTTATATTAAAGTATACGTACACACTGAAGGGTTCCAGATTCGTTGATATGCATGACGAGTACATTGTGAAGGTGGCTGAGAGGCAAAAGACTCTGGATATCCCAGAACATCAATGGAATCTTCAGTGGCCCGGATGACAAAGGAATAACGGCTTTACCTCCTTTTCAGAGCAACGCAAACTTTCCAACTTTCTCTTTTTGCACGTTCAGAAGCTTGTCGACACGAAAGTCGATTGAACGGCGATCTTGTGGATCCAGCCGCAAGGCAGGGCTATTGGTGGAGAACTATGAACCTCTTCAATTAAGTGTCCCTTATCTGCACACCACAAACTTGTCAAAACCAGGAAAATGACTGCTGCACATAAGCAAACCAGTCTTTCTCACCTGTAGCCTGGAGCAGAAAACAAATTCTAAGAATTGATTTTATAGTAGTACATATTCGAATATACAGAGATCAGAATAGACTTCGTTAAAAGTATGAGCAAAGTAAGCGTATTAAATTATTGACATGCAATGTTATTACGTAGAATACTAAATAGCTTAAGTATTGCACTATCCAAAAATACGGGGTGAGTAAAATGTGTAGAGCAACGCTTCTAACTTTGTTGTTGTAGTTTGTGAAGTGATATCGTTTAGAAAGTCTGTAAGATATCAACATGTTTTCATATTACTATGATTGAGAATAGGGCGTGACTTTTTATTGGCAACATTTATTTTTTCACTTTTTTGGTCCGGAGATCTCGGAACAGACAGGTAGATGCTTTTCAGAACTCTAATATAAATTTATTAGGATGTACTACATCAAATGAAATATAAACTAGGAAAACACATACATAGCAAAATTAGTGTTGCTGTGTTGTAACACATGATGAATTCACTTCAAAAGTTGCTCAAAACTGCCACCATTTACTGCCAAACGAATCTGCTAAAGCACTAGCCATCTGCTTTTTCCTGGTTTCCACAGGTCGGTAGACGACTCTTGTGCTATTTCTTCTCCTACTAGAAATTTTCTGTCTCTATCTTCATTTCATATGTTTCATCTCATATTTTCAAGGTTTTTGAGCCAGCAGACGGAGATTGACGCATTACCATGGAAGTGGAATCAGTTCTCCCTGGCGCTTGGCTAACGGGCTGTGACTCCCTTCTGATACTGATTTGTTTCTTTCCGGGACCTCCAGCTTGATGATGGGCCAGCGCCAGGATTGCTTTCATTCTGAAATCGTTCGATCATCCTTGCCAGCGTGCATTGTTATTCGGATATGACTGCGTGCGGGTGTCCTACATACGGTGCTGTACTCTGGTGGCTGCAGATCCCTGCGTCTAAGTAAATCAGTGCGTGTGACGTCATGCAAGAGCCGTGTAGTACCAATGGCGCTGTGAGGTGACGATTTATTGAAAGACAAATGTACACACAAGAAAGACTTGGCTGATTATTACAAGAATGTCCCCCAAACCAGATTTCCGAGGTTGTATTCACTTGCCGCATTGACATTGTGTATATTTGGCTCGACATATGTGTGCGAACAATTTTTTTTTCTGTTATTAAATTAGCTAAGTTCAAAACCCGAAGTGCCTTGTCAGATCACAATCTAACATGCAGCCTTCGATTACAAATTTCCTAGACATTACGTCCTGACATTGATGAACTAGTTAAATAAAGAAAAGCAGAAATGGTCGGAAAATGTCCACGCAATTCAGTTCTGAATGGGTCTCCGATAATTTGCGAAAAAATTATTTTGTGTTGTTTATTTTATAGCATACCTGACCTTCAGATAAGCTACGAGTTGAAGTTTTATATATTTTCTCACAGCACAGAGCAAAAATATAATTATGTATAAACTGTGACCAGTTGTGTAATTTAAGCACTAATATTACAACACCCAAGATGAAAGTTGTACACATTATTAAAACCCGATACGTTTCCTGTCTTTCCTACGCTGTCGGAACCCCAACGCATCAAACTATTTCCTTCCTCTTGGGCAGCAGAAATCATCGCGGTGACGTCCCATGCTAACCTGCCTTTCATTCGGGAACATATTTGGCGGTTAGGGCTGACGGGGCTGACGTCACACCGCCACTATCTGTCTTCCTCTGATCAAATCCTACCTTCAAATCCACTAAACTACTCCTTACTCATATTCAGCTTGATGGAGTCCGAGGTGATATGAGTGGCATTTATTTTGTCAGAAAGTAGCTTAAGTTAGAATGCATTGCCCTGAAAGCTTCTCTGTTAACCTCTGTTTTTCTGAATCGGAACGCTGTGTAGTGCAAGTGTAATTGTGTGTTGCCCTTTTTAATGCGAAGTGATAAGTCTGGGACAATCTCATTAGAAACATAACAGTATCTGCATCGTGTTCCGCTCGTGTGCAATATAGGTAATTACTGACCTTTTATTGGACTCTGCTGAAGAGAAAGAGATAATTATCTTGCATGGGTTTCATATCCCAGCTGCTTAAAGGAGCACGTAGAAAACTATGCACCGACTGCTTCAGATGCAATTTCTCGATTCCAACTAGAGAATAACGCATTTACAGCTTGATTGAAAACAGGAAGGTGCCGTAATTGAGAACCGTTTTCCATACCCCGCTATAGGAACTGGTGGATTGGGTTTCAAAGGAGTCGATATCATCTACTTGAATGGAAGCAGGCCATAGAGCAAATGTTAAAGCGGATCCACTCTGAGCGGACATTTTCCCAGATGTGATTAATCAGATACGTGGATGGAGGAATATTAGTACTCTGATCCTGTTGTATCAGTTTGGAGTTGCTCCCTATTGACTTTCTCGCACCCGCGGACAAAAATGATCATTTCATATTAATAATTTTTGGGTGTTTCTAAGATAACGTCCCTAGTTTATCTTCTCACTGACGTGTTTCTCCCGTCATTTATACATGTTAAAAATAAGTTTCAAATTAATACAAAAAATTTGATATTAAGACTTAATGGTACACAGATCTGTTAAAAGACTTCTCGAACAAAGCAGCATCATTTAAGTTTGTGTGTCCATCTATAGTTTAAAAAACAAACGCAATTTAAGTACGGATATTTTTAAGGTGTATCTGCATTCCAGGATGCTCTTAATAAAAATTGGGAAGTTAAAAAACCTGCACAAAGTCAAAGGGAATTCCTCCTTCGCATAATTCGAGGATATCCTACAATCTCCACTGATGCAGCTCAGGTTACAGCTAACATCGAACCCTTGGCTCTCACTGGTTAATCAACAGCATCTATTACGAATTCAAGACATGAACGTAAATGTGCGTCTTATCTGTCTCACTTAAAACTACAAATACCGGAGCATCCTACCACAGCAGGACACCCATCAAGTTTTGTAACCTGTTTAAAGGAAATATGTAATTTTCATGATTATTACATATATACAGACGGTTTGCGTTTCCAATTTGAAGATAGTATATCTGCAATGGGATGTGCTTTTGTTGTTTACGAAAACCAAACGGAACTAACTCACTCCATGTTTAAATTGTCACCTGAATGTTCTGTATTCCAGTCGGAGCTCTTAGCAATTAAAGAAGCTATAAAATGGTTTACTGTTAATGGGAACAGTGCCCGTATTCTTAGTGATTAAGAATCAGCTCTACTCGCTATTAATGATAAATACAATTTAAATTCATTAGCACATGAAATCAGAACTCTGCTTTGAAACCATTCAGGATATATTTGCATGGGATGGCTTAAAGGACACAGTGGAATTTTAGGTAACGAGAGAGCTGATTGCTTGGCTAAGAAGGCTGCAGAATCCAATCTTCCTGAGACATGCTCTTTGTGTCCTATTTCTAATGTAAGGAGAATAATACATCAACATATTCTTGAAGAATGGAACTATCAATGGCTAACAACTCCAAATGGAAGTTTAACAAAAACATTATTTTTCCCTTGTGTATATGACAGAGGAAAATGAGAAACTCATGTACCAAATTTTGTTTTGACACAATTTTTAAGTGGACATGGTGAATTTGGTGAATACTTATCACGCTTTCACTTAACATCCAACCCCGAGTGCATGTGTGGTGAAGAATTTCAAACTGTGGCCCATCTCCTTTTCTGTTGTCCCATTTTTATGGAGAGAAAGACAAGAATTAATATTCAAGCTAGACTCTCTAGGAACTGAATTTTCTGCTCCGCTCACATCTTTGCTAATGAAGCCACAACAGTATAAGTACTTCATGAGTGAGTGAGTGAGTGTGGTGTTTAAGGGCCCGTCGACAACAAAGTACTTCATGATGTTTATAAACTCAGTGTTTAAACATCTGAAATAGTTTAAATTAAGATGAATTAGATTAAAACATAATTTCTTCCTTCTAATATTTAAAATATTTTTGTTAAAATTGTATATTTTTATGTATCAACTCTAACCCTAATATGCCATTGTGTAAAATAGGGTTCAATAAATATGGATTAAAAAGTAAGGACCTTGCGTTAATTCAGGCATCTTAAAACGCCTGGGCCCCAAATTTTAAGAATAGTATTTTGTACTACAAATGTGCTCTGCTCTAAGAAGGAATTTAAATAAAAATACAAGCTCTCTAAGGTTTCTAGTTTAGACATTGCCCATAAAGAAGAGAAATTGAGAGATGAAATTCAAGAGTTGTCGGTCAATATATTAGAATGGATGTAAGTAGAAGCACAATAATTAGGATATATTTAAAGATTTTTAAATGAAACAAAAAATTTGTAGAACTCAGAAGCAACTGGGACAAACACTAATAAGGAATGGAGCGCTGTAAAACCCCAAGAAAATCTTAAAATGTAATCCGAGGCAGAAACGAAGGACAGTACGCGAATATCGCTGTTTCAGGATTGTCCTCAGTAACCCTGGAGACGGAACAGTTCAGTGATGGACTAAACCATGTAGGTGTTGTAGTTCCGTATTTAAATTATAATTTTTTGTATTTATTTACATTAGTTACTGAAATCATTTAGACCTGGACTCGTGGACGGAATATCCGCGGCTATAATCTCGAAAGGACCAACCTCTGAGTGAGGCTTCTTCCAGGTTTTCATCAGATCTCATAAGTAGGCATCCTGAACGTAAGTCTGGAGCTTTTCTTTTTAACCTATCATTTAATTACAAGTATCATCAGTGTATCAAAGGGGTATCAGTGTGTCAGTATTAAAAGCGGCCTAGAAGATGTAGCTACCAGAGCGAAGAGGGTTATATGACAAAGGGCAGGACGTATGGCGAGAATGCGTCAAGAGAGAGGGGCATACGCCATAACAGTATGGCACGTGCACAAGGGAGGAGAAGCAGAGGACGTCCGAGGCTACAATGTTCCCAAGAGTTCAATGATGGGCTAGATGCAAAGTGGATTAGAACGGCAAAAGACATACAGCCCGCCTTGGTAGTGTGGTGGTAGCGTGTCTGCCTCACGTTCAAGAGGTCCCGAGTTCGAATCTCCGTCAGGGTGAGTTACCTGGATAAGGTTTTTTTCCTTATCCTGAAAGACGAATCCCGGTTAACTCTAAGCTCTATGGGCCCTGGGTTCATTTGAGCATCATTTCATCAATTCCATTCATTGTCCGATATGACTTAACGTTGGAGGACGTAAATTACAAAAAAGAAAATAATAATAATAATAATAATAATAATAATAATAATAATAATAATAATAATAATAATAATAATAATAATAATAATAATAATAATAATAATAATAATAATAATAATAATAATAATAATAATAATAATAATAATAATAATAATAATAATAATAATAATAATAATAATAATAATAATAATAATAATAATAATAATAATAATAATAATAATAATAATCAATGGAAGCAAGTGGCAGCAGCTCTAAAGTGAAAGTGACCGTGAAAATGAAGTCATTTCTAGATCCAACGATACCGTATTAATTAAGGATAGATAACAATAAGTACAAAGAACTTGTATCCTTTAGTGATTTTCTTACGCTGTAAGAAACGGCTGAGCTGACCCCACCAGTGCCTGGAAGGCCCTTCCTCTTAAGGGATGTTATGGACTATTTATTTATTTATCACCAGTGTACGTAAAATAACATGGTTAAACACTGAAATTTGACCCTGTTGTTCATGAGAAAGTAAAAAAGAACAAACCTCATGCTTTAATGAAATCTACGAACTTGAAATAAAATAATTGTAAAAGACCGTCTTTTGAAATATAATTTTGGGATCTCCAAGAAAGAGCGTAAGGTGATCTTGGTTCTCTGAATTTGGATTAGATAATATTCCCTAAACAATGTCGTTTCACTTGGCGCACACACAGGATGCAGTAGTCGTGCAGGAATCTTGATTTGTGTGTCATTATCAGCAGGCAAGTATATAAGTAAATTAAAATCAATTTTGAGCAAAACTCCTGGCACTTATTATAAAAACAAATATAAATGACACAAACCCAAACTTCCTGCCCAGGACATCTCGTAGAGGGCTTACTGTGACTCTGTGGGTTCGTAGAATTAAAAGTCCGAGTTGCAGATATTCCAAATGTTCTTTATTTCTGTAGAAATGCACTGTTCAATTCTAACGTAGCAACATTTGGACACATACACACAGTGCACCAACGTCGATGACAATAACATCAGGTCTCATTACAACAACACTCTACAACTGTTTACTACTACTCACGACTGCCTCTTGGCGAGTCGTTGCTCTCTTAAATACCTCATTGATAAATTCGAGAGGTTTCTGGAACAAATAAGAAAACAAATTTTATCTGCCAATCAAGATATCACTAGAAACTTCAACGTGAAATTCTATCCGTGCCGACAAGTCATTTATCTCCGTGATACACCGTCCGTCTGTTATTTATTGGCGCTATCGTTATTTGCCGGCTCTTTGTGTACACTAGCCGCGCTATCGTAGATAAGGGCTTCGCGAGAGTATGTTAATTGTTGGGCTATTTGTTCTATATAGCAGCTCCTGGACGTTGAAGCAATTACGTTTACAGAATCAAACATATTTTCTTTTCGTTTTGATCAATGTTATGTAACTAGCGTGTATAGTAAACCTCTGAATTTTGTTTGATCCTGCTTTTGGAATGAGCTTTACAGCTCCCTTTACATTAAACTACATTTACCCTTCCACGCTTTGTTATGTAGTACTTTTAGGGGTCCAGTAACTGGGGCACAACAGCGCACGTAGGCCATAGTGAAGGCCTTGCACCTCTAATGTGGCCCTGGTAGTAAAGATTAAAGGAATAAAATACTTCGCTTGTTAATGACGCTGTCAGTTGCGACGATTAAATCTGCGCTGCCGGTGTGCCAAAATTTCGTACCGCAGGAGTTTTTGACACCTGAATAAACCGTTTGACATGGGGTGTCGCTTTTATGGTCAGTTAAAAACAATCGATCTCAGCCGGATTTGAGCCCACAGCGGCTGACTGAGTCACTAAATTGAGAAAAATAAAGAGCAGTACCGAAGGATGACTAGATACAGAGTTTGATGTGCAGCAAACACGGAATACCTAAACATTCCAACTTGACACCAATCTTGAAGCCGGCTACTCCTACCGTAAGTAACTTTAGGATTCTGAGAATAAACTAGCGCGTTTCCAGGAAGAAAATCACTCCAACAATTCCACCCATCTTTCAAAACAAAACAAAAAGTTCACCGTCCTATGGCAACGAACCAACCGCCGTTGCCTGGACCTAAAACCCTGAAATACCTGTAAAGAAGAACAGAGAACATTAGGGCAAAAGAATCCGAGAAAGCCTGTGGACCTAGAGCGATCAGAGAAGATATAAGAGCTCAAAATTGACGATACGACGGGAATCGAACCTTGAACCTCAGATATTATCATGGAGCCGCCTCCCCCCAAGTTTCTCCTTATTTATTTAAGCCCTATACAAGGAGCCCTAAGGAAGTCCTGCACTTGGAGGCAAACAAGATTAGTACAAGAAGACTGTCAGTTCTACACTGACTCTTAAATTTGCCTGTAGTTTTGATACCGCGTTAAAATATAGTTGTAAAAGTCTGTGGTAATCAAGATGAGTGGAGATCCTTTGGGGTCCTCAAATACTTTGAACTGGGTATTAAGAATAATGGTGATGGGGGAGGAAGGGGTGGAGAAAGTTACTGGTTAGAATTTGCAGCTTACAATTATATCACTTAAGATATTGAGTCCCTCTCCGAATTAATTAAAAACTCCGGATTTATTTCAGTCCTGTGGAATATCAACAACGCTGAGGAAGTATCGGTAACATTGGCGATATACAGTGTGACATTTAAATGTTAAAGCTCTTCCGATTCCTTCAGAAAAAGGATTAGAAATCGTGGAACATTAAAACCTAACCTGCAGCAATGTCCTTCAAATGATGTGTGAACCACTTTTGAGTTGACCGCTCCTGCCTTGTACAAACAAGAAAACAAAACATCCAGAGGCCATTAAGGATTAATTACAACAGGTTTTGAGCGAGCACCTATATTTTAACGCTTGCTACATAGATCTCCAAGTCTATCCTCCAAGAAGGCAATATAAGAACTATGGGGACGAAGTTTGGATTTTGAGAAGTTGATATTACATAAAGCTGTAAAAATTCTACATGTAGCCAAAGACGCAATTTTTTGACCATTTGTGTATGCTTTTTATCTAACATTACATGTATGTAGTGTATAAGGCCTATTTTTTATGTTCTGCATGGGAATTTACATTTGAACCCATAAATGGTATTGATGAAAATCATTTCTTCCACACCAGCCGTGTGTAGGTTAAGGTTTGAATGAGTAGAGACAGACTGAACAATTCAATGCCATAGCCGAGATTTGAACCACGGATCTCCCGCTCTCCGTGCGCGTGTAGTGTTTAGCGCCCGGTTTTACTACATACGGCACCGCAGGCGATGACACTGATGCTACATGAGATGAAGATGGAGCAGTGGTGGAATGAGATGGTGGGGGAAACCGGAGATCCCGGAGAAAACCCGCCCCAGCTCCGTGTTGTCCATCACAAATCTCAGTTTGCTGTCGCCTGGGATTAAACCCGGGCCGCCTTGGTGAGAGCCAAGCGGTCTAACCACTGAGCGACGGCGCGGCCTACCTCTCCGTGCGATTGCTCTAACAACCTGAGCTACCATGGTCAACATGCCGACATGACATTAAGTTCTCCAACTGACTCGTACGTTTTCCCGGTAGATCACTCGGGGTTCTCATATGCTATGAGATACGCACCTTTTGTGTCGATTACTATTTACCTGAATAACATAGTGGTACAGCTATGAAGCCTGGGACTTAAGTACTTACAGCATAGTAAGTCGCCACTAAAGGTGCGTGTCTTCTCATAGCATAATGGAACCCCGAGTGATCTACCGGGAAACATATGAGTCAGTTGGAGAATTTAATGCCATGTCGGCATGCTGTCCATGGTAGCTAAGATGGTTAGAGCAACCGCACGGAGAGCGGAAGATCCGTGGTTCAAATCCCGGCTATGGCATTGAATTTTTCAGTCTGGCTCTATTCATTCAAATCTTATCCTACACATGGCTAGTGTGGAAGAAATGATTATTTCCATCAATTTACCGGAATAGCAGAGTGGTTTAACTATGAAGCCTGGAACTTAAGTAATTACAGCATAGTAAGACGCCACTAAAGGTGCGTGTCTCATAGCATAATGGAACCCCTAGTGGTCTACCGGGAAACATATGAGTCAGTTGGAGAATTTAATGTCATGTCGGCATGTTGACCATGGTAGCTCAGATGGCTAGAGCAACCACACGTAGAGTGGGAGATTCATGGTTCAAATCCCGTCTATGGCGTTCAGTTTTTCAGTCTGGCTCTACTCGTACAAATACTATACCGAAACCTTATAGGGAGCCCCGGGATATACACAAATTCAGATTATATGTAGTCATTAGGCATTGTTCATTTTCGAGCGGTGGGTACGTTTTTGAAATATTTAAGCTATTGTGTTCAAAATGTGAAGTTTTTGCTTGCTTAGGAGGCATAATTACTCCATTAGGGGAGAGTCGCACAGTATCGGCCGGCATGCAGTACCGGCCACTACCGTTGTTTCCCTTTTCGCCTCCATGTGGCAGAAGTTTTCAGTAAGCAGTAGCAAACATGTGCATCCACGTGCAATATATTGGGATATCTTCTTCCTCTCTTCAATTCTTTGCCTGGTCTGAGTGCTTGATGGTGGACCGGATCGGTTACCAGCAGTTGACAGACGTCTGTAAGAACGGACCTAAGACAATTATTGTTTAATGAAACTCCTGTAGGGTTTCTGTATTTTTCGTAGTATTTGAAATATGTTAAAACATACCTGGATGCGTGTTGTTGATACGCTGTTGAGTGCGACAGAAAATCTACGGTGTATAGCGGTGTGGACAACATAAGACAGAAATAACGAATGAGTCTGGGGGGATTACTTCGGATTGAGCCGACTCAAGCTGACGTCACCCAAATGAGCGTCACATACTCCAGCGTGATGGCTCAATTCGACTCACTAGCCACAAAAATTGCTAAACGCGCCTAAATAAGTTTTCACTTAAACAATTCAATGCCATAGCCGTGATTTGAAACACGGATCTCTAGGTCTCCGTGCGGTTGCTCTTAGCCATTGAGCTACCATGGCCAACATGCCGACATGACATTAAATTCTCCAACTGACTCGTGTTTCCCAGTGAACCACTAGGAGTTCTCATATACAACGAAATACGCACTCTTTTGCGAGCTGGTGTTTTGCACATTGTTTTTATTGACACAAATAATTGTAAGGCATCTTCGTATTTTGACATATCGCAGCTTGGAGCAGTACAAACATGATGATATAAATTGTTTTAAATATAAAAGAGAATATGCCTTACAAAGAGAGAAGCGATTATGCCTAAACGAAAAACAATTTTAGGATTTATAAGGATAGTGAACAATGAACCACTAATAGCTAAACTAGAATGATCTCGGCAGATATTTGCGATATTCCTGTACTTGAAGTTTTCTTAAGAAAACTATCTTTTTGGTATTGTCACCCTTGTTTCGAGGAACAGATGTCCCTTTAATACAATTAAGCAATGATTTTCCTTGATATAGGAAGCTGCACGTTACCAAATAGTAATTTATCACAAAGTGTAAGTTTTAAAAATCTCTACACTTTATGACTTTCTTTTTCTCTGATTCATACTCTTTCACAGTTATATAAAATTATTCAAAGTATAATGCGTCTTCGAGGGCTAATAATAGAATGTTTTAAATTTGCATTTTATTCCTCACATCATCGCTTTACCCTACAATACTTCAATTAAAGACCTCTGATTACTTCATATAGTATTCTTAGGGAACTCCCAATGTAAAACACATACCCACACGCCCCCCCCCCCCCACACACACACACAGTTTTTCTATGCTTTTTAACTGCTTCCGAAAGTGTGTTTAAATAAAATTCCAGTGGAATTTTGTGTAGAATGCGGTATTTCATCTACATTTCATAGATCAGTGGCAGAGAAAATAAAAAGGAAAAGACATAGAGGCACTCCATTTTTCGAAATCTCTAACAATTTTTTAGTGTGCAAGTCTCGCCAACTATGGCAACTTTCACATCGCTTAGCTTTTATGCTTCAGTCCAAAAAGAAATAGATGACAATGGAGTGTGCACAAGGCATTCTCAAAATTTTAAATAATATCTCGTTTATTAATACACAGGCTGGACATAAGTTTCGATCCATTTTCGAGAAAACGTAATATTGGATTCAAACAAATATAGGTATTGTAAGCCATATGACATGGTAACATATAATCCATGAATGTTTTTTCTTAGTCTCATTCGATATGACCACCTTGTACTTCCATAAAGGTTTCCCAGCGATGTACTGCTGCCTCAAACATTTTTTTCAGCGTTGCAGGTGTAATATTGCGCACTGCCTGCCTGATACGCTCCTTAAGAATCTCAATGGAGGTGATTTTAACTTTGTAGACTTATGATTTCACGTATCTCGAGGCAAAACTGTCAGAGTTGTCAGATCGGGGGAATGTGTAGCCGATATGCGGTGTGAACCCCTGACAATCCATCGACGTGGGAATTCGGTACTCCCGAACAATCAGTTCGAAATGAGGAGGGGCTCCATCCTGTTGGAAAACCAGTTTTCAAAATGCCAGCCAGCTGTACTTGTGGTTGAAGGAACAGTTATAACATATCAAGGTACGAAATGCCTGTCGCTGTTTGTTCTCCAAAGAAGAATGGCCCAATCACCTTCGATTTCGTCAGTCTCAACCACACATTAACTTTTGGGGTGTTTCCTTCCCACTCCATAAGAACATTTTGTTGTCACGTTCTCCAGTTGTGTCTGTTGACCATGCCGCATATGTCGAAGGTGGCTTCATCGCTAAACAACATATTTTGCAACAAATTGTCTTCTTCAACTGCCCTCAACAGGTCGTAACACATTGCCTCGCGTCAAGCGCAGTCTTCCCGCTCCAGTGCATGTCAAATTTGAAGGTGGTATGACGGTTTTTTTTTTAAAGTGAAATGCAGAATTCTCCCACTGTCGATTGTGGTACACCCAACTCTCGACCTAACCTCCTGGTTGATGCTTTCGGACTTCCGCTCACAGCATTGTTTACCTGATGCACAGTTTCATTGGTCAACCGGGGTCTAGTCGAACGTTTCACAACTTGCACACTCCCTGTTCTTTGAAATTTCTGCATCATTAGTCTGATATTAGCCCTTTTAGGACCAGGTTTATGGAGCTCCATTTGAACCTCCGGATAGTAAATCCTCTCAAACGTGCAGAAACAGGGATTCGTTCTTCAACTGACAGCATTTTTCAGATTTCCTGTCAAAGAAATTCACAATCAACTGTTTTCTCAAAAATGGATTGAGACTTTTATGTTCAGCCTGTATTCTCCAACTTTTAATAAGTTGAACTTAAATTTAAGCTCGATAAAAACAAATAAATATTACTATTCACTTTTAATTACAGCATTACATTAAGCAGTATCTACATTTACCAAAAAGAAAACTAGTTGATTTTGAAAACATCAGAGGAGAGAATTTAAGAGACGCGACATTTTAATAGGGACCCTAAATTGTAACGTGCATATTGTGATTTGGTGGGTTCGTAAAATTAAAAGTCTAGTTTGCAGATATTTAAAATGTTCTTTACTTCAGTAAAAAGACGCTATGTACACCCCTTACAGCAGCGAAATGACGTAACACACGAACGCAGTTGTAAAGGTCGTCTATCACATGTAAACCAACAAAAGAATTCACTGGTACAGTTCAAATGCCCACACAGCTGTATACCCAATGAACAGCTGCAACTCTAACACTTGCGGCTTTTAGTCACGCAGTCATTGTTTCTAGAACTCAGTCAGTCGTTCGATAAGTCACGATGTAGCGGGAAATTCCGGACTTATTTCTGTCTCTTTCTCTCTTTCAGCAAGCGTCAAGCTCTGTGCCCACGCGCCGGCACTGACTTGTCGCAGCCCCAACAATGCCCCGGTGACAGTATCTAGTTAATTCAGCTTTCATTGCAGTCAGATTGTTATTTGTGGTCTCCAACTTTGGGGCCAAGTTGTTGTTTGCAGCTTCCGTCTTAGCAGCAAGGGTGTCACTTGCGGTCAGGTTGTCCATTTTCTGTAGAATCTTAACCCATTCCATTCACCCATTAACCCATTCCATTCATCGACCGATATGACTTAACGTTGGAGGATGTAAATTACAAAAAGTCCTTTATCTCAGCTATCTTTATTTGCCGGCCCTTTGTGTACACTAGCCGCGTTATCGTAGATAACGGCCTCGCAACAATGCATTGGAACAAAGCAACCGATTTTCGTTATGTACAAACAATAATTGTTTTATTTTTGAAGAAAAATGGTAACATTTAAAATTTAAGCCTATTACGTCGTGTATCAAGTTAGAAATGTCTGTTTCAGCTGAATGGATAGAAAGAAAAAACTCGACGTCCGATTGCACATACCTTTCTGTTATAGTTTATGAAGATAGCTCCACCTGATTTTTCAAGTGTTTATTTTATAACTTGAAGGCTAAAAGGTATTTAATTCGTGAATAAACGTAGGTCCTTCCACAAAAAGCTGAAATCATAACCTTCTCTGAACTGGCTTACCTAATTGATAACGCTAGGTATGTTAGAAATACTGGAAGGCCCCCCCCCCCTGTACTTCAGCGCTGTACTGTACAAAGTATGAAATTGTTTAGTTATATAAATTAAGTTCACAAATGTGATATACAACAGAATATATTCCCAAGATTTGGGTACTGTTTTGGCAAAATCAAACCATATCATAGGTAGCTACTCCTGAATATTTGAAAGTTAATGCTCATAATACTCCAATATATAATATACGAGGTAATTAAGGTCCTGTGGTTCATCTCTGGAGTATTCAAAATGTTTGTTCGTGATATCTGTTGTTCTTAATTCACGTTGTATCTGGTTATATCAGATTTAGACATTTTGGGGCTTAAAAGGTAATCCCGGCGAGGGTGGTCCGAGACGTAAGACCAAATTTCGAGTTCTCAGCCAATACATACTTTGAAAGCCAATGCCATAGCCAGGATTTGAACCACGGATCTTCTGGTTTCCGTCCAGCCGCTCTAACCATTTGAGCTACTATGGCCAACATACCGACATGACATTAAATTCTCCAACTGACTCGTGTTTCACCCAGTAAACTACTTAGGAGTTCTCATAAACACATGAGACAACTACCTTAATGGCGACTTACTATGCTGTAAGTACTTTAAGGCCAGTGCTTTGTAGTTCGGGCCACTACTATGTACAATTAATGGAAATTAATTGTTATTTCACACTAGCCGTGTGTGGGACGTACTATGAAAGCGTAGAGCCAGACTAGACGGAAACCAGAAGATCCGCGGTTCAAATCCCGGCTATGGCATTGCATTTTTCAGTCTGGCTCTACCCTTTCATAGTACGTCCTACATACGGCTAATGTGAAAGAACAATTAATTTCCAAATACATACTTTATTTGATAAGACAACCGCTATCTAATTTTACCGGATAATAAATAAAATTTATTCTCGCAAGCATAAAACTTTAGTTCATTATTTTTTGAACAATTTAAAGTGTATCAACAGAAAAATGAAAATGTCTCCACCGAGCACTAAGAAAATAGACTTCCTTTGAGCACAAATCTTCGAATGCAACAATGAATTGCTCTCCGGCCTTTAAGTAGTGAAATTATTAGCTTTTAAATCTCTCCTCATCAGGCATTTATTTTTATGTGTCTCTCACAATGACTGGTCAACAAAGGATATCTTGCCTTGGATATTTTAAATACATATGTGTAAATCTCTGCTGACCAGCATTCCTTTTATTATAACATTTATATTTTGATTTATTGTAAACGGCAAGTAGCAATATGGTACTCATCACTTGAAAAAAGTGCAAAGGGAGAGGGAAAAGGTTCTGTAGGGTAGAAATTGGCGTAGGGCGTTGGCGTAAAACAAAATTAGTAGAAGAGCAATTGGACAAATGGTGGTGGTATCTAATTGGCGTTGGAATTCTACAAATTGTTCACAATAAGTTTAACTCTGAGGCAGAGAACCTAAATATTTGTAGCGATAGTTGTGTTGGTCTTTGGCTATGGAAGTATGTCACGCAATCTAAATTTGTACGTAAACTGTAAATGCACGATTTTGAATAATTTCATTAAAGCTTTTAGGAAAATTGATACATTAGTAACCGACAACATCGAATAGAACGTATTTATGAATTTCGGGATGTTCTTTAGTACAAAAAGCTTCACTCTTAACAAAAAGATGTGCAGAGCGAAGTTTCCAATAAATCTGAAGCATTGGTATTCAGAAGAAAAACATGCGAAAACCATAATACGCGACAAAGGTCATTTCGTAACTTAGAAGTACTACAATGTGAAAAAGCATGACTGCCTACTGAAACGCACTCCGTGGATTGCGAGGGCTTCTTGCCTCTCAGATCATGGATACCTAATCTGTTTCATATAACCTTGCCCCGCTGACATGTATCACTCCGCGTGCAACTACCTTCCGCCTCATCCTAATTGGCTAATGCTTTCGCACCATAAGCCATAGGCGGTGCCTTCCCGTCACATTGAAACCTGCAGTAAACGTCATAATAATTGCCAGGAAGATAGATAGAATCATACAAATAAGAATATGAAAGCATGCAAAAATAATGAAACTGAGCAAGTTGAAACTGAATGAATGAGCAATGAAACTGAAACAAGTTTATAATGAAAGGCCTTCGGCCTTTTCCACTGGGACTTTTTAAACCAGCACACATAACTTGCAAAAATGCTTGTCTTTCAGTCTTAAAAGTCGTGTCACGCCATACTTGTCGTGTGTTCTTCATTCACCCAAGTCTCGTCAAGGTAGTATATTTTGCAATTTGTGTCCCAGTACAGTCTGATTGTCCTTATATAACGTCTTCGCAACACAGCAATATCGCCCCTGGAGTGGTAAGTTTTCCTGTTGTCGCAATTTCATGTCGCGATGTTCCTACGCATCTAACACACCTGTAAGTTCAGAACACAGCTGTTTGACTTCTCTCACTGACAAAAACGGATTATTCTCTATGAGTGCATTAAACACATGCATCACAATTATTTTTTCGCCGCGTTGTAAAGGTTTTCCCTTACGATGCTTCAGCGAAAAACTGGCGGTAGACTCTGCCATTATACATATAATAAGTACACGCGCAATAAACGATCAATAAAATAATTTAGCTCTCGCATTCGGCATAGCACACCGTCGAATGGCCATATATGACTAATCCAGTCCAGAACAAGGTCAGTGATAAGTGATATAAAAAAATATGTCATCACTACCGCTAAATCACGTGCTATCGTGTCGTGTGCCTGAGAGCAAATAACCTCCTCTTTACTTCGTTTAAGAATTAACATGCATTTCAGATAAATCAGCTCTGTTGTGTAATATATTTCATTAAAATGGTTACGAAAATATAAATATGACAATTCTCTTCCAACATATAAAGATATATCACCATGTTAAATAACGAACTAATTTTTACCGCACAACAGTCTGCACCACAACAGCGGCCAATGAGAGGTGTTAAGGTCACGTGACCGTTAAGAGATACGGGGCAAGCTTATGTGAAACAAGGATTAGTGGTTTGTTGTAAACAGCCTATATTGTCGTACTGTCACGTATGCTTTGCGGTTTTACTAATTTGACGCGTAATTCATTAATTTTAAAATAAATTAATCTCGCAATTCTTAAGGCTGCCGGTTACGCAACCTTAGTTGTTATTCAACCTGTTAGAGTATTACCATACGGTTCACCAGATTCCGGCGATAATGCAGGTAACCGTCATGTTGGCGCCTGAATACTGTAACTTTGTGGGTTCTTAGTCCTGTTTGGAGAAATTTAAAATGCTCTTTAGTGCAGTAAACAATAATTTTGTACACCTCTTGCTGCAATAAAAATTACTTAGCATACACAACAGCAACCTTCAAGATCGTCTGGTGTACGTAAACAAACGAAAGATTTTACTGCGGTACACTTCATATGTCCACATAGAGTTATTGCACAGCTGCAACTCAATTAACATCTGACCAGCAACTGACTCCGCTCTAACACTTTACTTCCAGTTATTGTTCTAGAATGCAATCGATCGTTCGCGACATAGCGAGACAAAGACGAAACTATCCAGACATCTCTTTCTCTTTGTTTCTTTCCCTTTCTCGGCAAGCGTTCAGCGCTCTCGCACGCGCTGGCTGCCACACAACAATGCTTCAGTCACGGTATTCTTAGTTGGTTGCACCACACTTCCTGTCTGTTCGGGGATCCCGTAGGGGAAGGGATCCGTCCCTTTCAGCTGCCAAAGTGCGGGCGCTGCGGACCCTTAGCACTCGTGGTACCTCTGACGTTACTAGAGGAACCTCGGGCCGAACAGCCGAGCCCTTCCTTTGGGAGTTGTTCGGATTGGGATGGCTTCGAGGGGGCAGTGTGTTCCCGATACCCGTGGGAATCGGGTACGTCTTCGGACGGGGTTGAGGGAAGCCATTAAATTTCCGGGTACTAGCCTGCTAAGCTAGTAGAAGGTGCGCTAGATCACCAGGCGGCCCCACCGAGGTCATATCGGTAGTCTTCACCTTGAGTGTTGACGCACGTAGGTGGCGTGTCCACTTCCATCCCCTCTTGTGTCCCTGGGACCAGATGGGGGGGGGGGCTTGTTAGGTAACTAGGTCTTGCCCTACGGAAAGCCCCACGGAGGATGCCGAGCGCCCTTTGGGACAGCTCGGATACTCCCTGGTTGAAAGAGGCCCGGGTCTTGTTCCTACGGGTTCAAGGCTAATTGGAGTAAAACCTCTGGACTCATCTGGACTCAACTGTCTGTTCGGGGAATGACTTTTTCTATTTACGTCATTCGTCCGGATGAAGTAGGTGATTCTTGGTTCATCACCTCCGGTCACGAAGCTCCAGAAGCACCTGGGCGGAACATATCCATATTTGGGTCCATTGATGTCAGAGCAGGAATGTATAAAAGGGGTAGGTCACACCCCAATGAGGACTAGTCTCCTCAAGTCTACCTAATCTTGTCAGTCTTCCGCTGCTGTGGTCCGTCATCACGCTGCACGGCAGTCCCTTCTCGTGTTTGTGTAAATTTACGTCCTCCAACGTTAAGTCATATCAGAGGATGAATAGAATGAGTTAAATTATGCTCAAATGAGCCCCTGGTCCATAGAGTTTAGAGTTACCCGACATTCGTCTTTCAGGATAAGGGAAAACTCCGGAAATACCTTATCCAGGTAACTTACCCTGACCGAGATTTGAACTCCGTATCTCTTGAACGTGAGGCAGACATGCTACCACCACGCTATCGAGGCTGGCTCCCGTCTCGTCGCTTGCCAGCACCTGACGTCGCATGCTTCTTGGAGACGCTTGGCCCTACCAGCCTGGTCTTTGCCACAACCGCTCAGCCAGACAGTAACCTTAAGCATGGTAAGATTGGCACTTAGTGCCTTCGATGATTGTATAACGATAGCTACTGGGATAACCCAACTTGTAACAACCACTTATACAGTAAATAATCGAGATATGGATTAACTTGCTATACCCTGATCTTGCTCGTCCCTCTGTTCATGCTTGGCCAAACCGGAGCCAACGTGACAATATTTATTTAAATATATCTTTAAGGAATTAGTGTGGTTATTTTTAGAGAAATAATAGAAGGTTAAAACCTTTAATGATACAGGCACTAAGCTTTCATTATTGTACATTTGTGTTCTATGATACTCTATCTCTTCTGAATAGAAATTATAATGTTCGAGCTGGGCAATTTTGATATATGCTGGTGAATTGCGTTTCTCACTTTCTCAAAATTCACAGATAATAATCTAACAAGGAAATCATATTATACATTAAATTTAAGCTTGTTTCGATTTGTCGACCACCAAAATTATTAACGATTACAAGATATATTTCACACCAGCGCAGATATGTGGTCATTCTCTCAAGATTTTCTTCAAATATTAAAGGGGTCCAAATCCGTACGCTTATTAGTACGCCTGAGCAAAATGTTTGCTCTGTGCAACATTTGTTGATAGACTTGGCCAATTAGAACCAGGGCGTATACAGTGGACTGCAGAATGATGCGCTCATGCAGGAAATGCTTTGAGACGTTATTAGTATGTTTACCTTGTGATGAGGGCTGATGGGTGGCATTACCCATAGGGCAGCGAAAACAAACAACATTTTGCGCTGTATAGCTTCAAAGCCATGGAGTACTGATGAATGGCTTCCTCTTAAAAATCTATTCATTTGCCATTCTTCACAGAGTACCACTCTAAACAGGTCCGTAATTTCAAAAATGTAGTTTTACAGAAATATATTCAGTTGTTTCAGTCGTAACAAAAGCTGCAGAATGATATACACAATAAGAATTTTTAGAATCTTTAGTTGGCAAATATAACAAAACAATCGGATAAAACCCTGCTTAATTTTGAGCGATAATGAGTGCGGATTTGCTGTGGAGGTTTCTACATTTAGAGCAACTTCTTTCCATAGTAAATGAAACCTCAGTCAGAGAAGCAAACTGGATATAAGAAAATATAACGCATCTCTGAAAATGGTACTCATTTGAGCACAGAAAAACCGTCGGAGTTCCTTATGCTTTATCGGGAACAATGGAAGTCTCTTGGGACATTTAATGTCGTTCCGCCATATTGCCGGTGAGCCGAGGAATGGCACCAAGACCTTTTTAATCGTAGCTAAGACATTGGCGTTTTCAGTCTTATTCTATTTAAGCAGTATTCAAATATTTAAAAAAAAAACATGGTCAAAATTTGACGTTTGTGCCGATATATGAAAGCATTAAAAATGAATACAATACATTAGGTTATATGTTTTAACGCCAAAGCAACTTAAATCCAAACAGTTTGGAGTGGGTTGGCCTCATTTATTTTAATCTATTAAGATTTTTAGATTTCTGTCCAGACTTAATAATAATAATAATAATAATAATAATAATAATAATAATAATAATAATAATAATAATAATAATAATAATAATAATAATAATAATAATAATAATAATAATAATAATAATAATAATAATAATAATAATAATAATAATAATAATAATAATAATAATAGTAATAATAATAATAATAATAATAATAGTAATAATAATAATAGTAATAATAATAATAGTAATAATAATAATAGTAATAATAATAATAGTAATAATAATAATAATAATAATAATAGTAATAATAATAGTAATAATAGTAATAATAATAGTAATAATAATAGTAATAATAATAGTAATAATAATAGTAATAATAATAGTAATAATAATAGTAATAATAATAGTAATAATAATAGTAATAATAATAGTAATAATAATAGTAATAATAATAGTAATAATAATAGTAATAATAATAGTAATAATAATAGTAATAATAATAGTAATAATAATAGTAATAATAATAGTAATAATAATAGTAATAATAATAGTAATAATAATAGTAATAATAATAGTAATAATAATAGTAATAATAATAGTAATAATAATAGTAATAATAATAGTAATAATAATAGTAATAATAGTAATAGTAATAATAGTAATAGTAATAGTAATAGTAATAGTAATAGTAATAGTAATAATAGTAATAGTAATAGTAATAGTAATAGTAATAGTAATAGTAATAATAATAGTAATAGTAATAGTAATAATAATAGTAATAGTAATAGTAATAGTAATAGTAATAGTAATAGTAATAGTAATAGTAATAGTAATAGTAATAGTAATAGTAATAGTAATAATAATAGTAATAGTAATAGTAATAGTAATAGTAATAGTAATAAGAGTAATAGTAATAGTAATAAGAGTAATAGTAATAGTAATAAGAGTAATAGTAATAGTAATAAGAGTAATAGTAATAGTAATAAGAGTAATAGTAATAGTAATAAGAGTAATAGTAATAGTAATAAGAGTAATAGTAATAGTAATAAGAGTAATAGTAATAGTAATAAGAGTAATAGTAATAGTAATAAGAGTAATAGTAATAGTAATAATAATAATAGTAATAATGAGGATAATGATAACAGTAATAATGAGGATAATGATAACAGTAATAATGAGGATAATGATAACAGTAATAATGAGGATAATGATAACAGTAATAATGAGGATAATGATAACAGTAATAATGAGGATAATGATAACAGTAATAATGAGGATAATGATTACAGTAATAATGAGGATAATGATTACAGTAATAATGAGGATAATGATTACAGTAATAATGAGGATAATGATTACAGTAATAATGAGGATAATGATTACAGTGGTAATGAGGATAATGATTACAGTGGTAATGAGGATAATGATTACAGTGATAATGAGGATAATGATGACAGTGGTGATGAGGATAATGATGACAGTGATGATGAGGATAATGATGACAGTGATGATGAGGATAATGATGACAGTGATGATGAGGATAATGATGACAGTGATGATGAGGATAATGATGACAGTGATGATGAGGATAATGATGACAGTGATGATGAGGATAATGATGACAGTGATGATGAGGATAATGATGACAGTGATGATGAGGATAATGATGACAGTGATGATGAGGATAATGATGACAGTGATGATGAGGATAATGATGACAGTGATGATGAGGATAATGATGATAGTGATGATGAGGATAATGATGATAGTGATGATGAGGATAATGATGATAGTGATGATGAGGATAATGATGATAGTGATGATGAGGATAATGATGATAGTGATGATGAGGATAATGATGATAGTGATGATGAGGATAATGATGATAGTGATGATGAGGATAATGATGATAGTGATGATGAGGATAATGATGATAGTGATGATGAGGATAATGATGATAGTGATGATGAGGATAATGATGATAGTGATGATGAGGATGAGGATGATAGTAATGATGAGGATGAGGATGAGGATGATAGTAATGATGAGGATGAGGATGAGGATGATAGTAATGATGAGGATGAGGATGAGGATGATAGTAATCATGAGGATGAGGATGATAGTAATCATGAGGATGATGATGATGATAATAATAATAATAAAATATCAGTGAAATGCAATAGAGCTTAGAGACTTAATCATTACGAAGCCTTTAAAATGCTGCTATTTGCTTTGATCTTACTTAATGGTACTTACAAAGTAGAAGTAAGAGCTTTCAAATATTATCCACGTGGAAGGTACAGAGTAATGTATCTAACATAACAATGAAGAACCCATATTTTTAGCCCAAATAGTTTTTCTAATACAAATAAATAAACCACTATTACCTGTATTATAACAGTAAATCGCGACGTAAACACTGTATGAATATCATTATTGGTTGGCATGTATGCGTCTACGTATATTTGTAATTACTCAGAACAGAAACGTAAATATTTTTGACATGACGTGATAAAAGAATTACTCTGAATACGCCAATTCGAGCGAGAGGAAACAATAAATTTCCTGCTGCCCTGGCAGAACGTGTCTGGTCACATTATATCTTTGTTTACGAATGATTCGTAATCTCTATTTACTGTAAGAGTTCAAAATGGTTGGTGTGTATGTATATACATATACTTGTCATTACTCATAACTGAAATGTAAACTACTGCATAACGTTATAAAAAATTACTGTGAATAAATCAAGGTGTTAAATTCAAGAAAGAGCAAACACTTCATTTCCTGTTAGCATGTGGAATGCTGTATGCTTATGTTTATGAATGAATGCTGGATAAGAAGTGTTTATTTATTCTGGAGAGTTCAGATCAATATCATTCAGTTGTTCTTTACACAACAGTAGAGTAAGAGTTACATAGTGCAATGGCTTCTTGCGGTGAACTTAGTGGCGAGTCAAAAAGACAATTATTCCGAAGTCAGGCTCTACGTATTGTTTTTAAGGTGTACACGTTCTTCAAAAATTGGGCAATGAGGAATATAGAAATCAGCTCGATTTCAAAAAGGCTCAACGGCTTACTACTGAAGCCTGTGGTGTATGTAAAACAAGTGTGTCCGGCATTTGGATTAGAAAAGCAGGTAATTCATAAACTATAATTATAGTTATAGTATTTAAAAATATACATAATTTGCGAAAGTGATTTTTCCAATGTAGATTTTGGCAACTGAATTATTGTAAAAGTTTGTAAAATATAATTCGCTTACCCTTGCATCTAGCGCCAAGCAGACCTGCATGTTGTATGAGTGTGCGAGAGAGAGGGAAATATAAAAGGAGGGGAGTAATAAGCTGGCAACGCTGAGTGTGATACGGCATCTGATTAGCTGGACTCCAGAACCCTTCCCATTTGAAACGTATAATAGTATCCTTTCTTGGCACCACTTCGTATTGCAAGAGCCGGATATCTTTTCCGATAAATTTCGAAGCTACTCCTTGCCGTATAACCATCAAGATTTTCATTTCTCTCAATGTCACACTGACCTTAAACATATAAGGTGGACTTCACTCAGTCCTGACAAGCATGTGAGCATATTTCGTCAATTTAGCCCAGTTCTGATGTAACGACTATTCGAGAATCTCTGAGAAAATAGGGATCGGTTTAGCAGTGTTCTCTGTGCATATATTTACATGTACACATTAGATAGTATAGATATTTATTTAAAACAGTAGCATATTCAGCCAAAGGGAGAACAAACTTTCATATTCTGTATAAAATCTGATATCGCTTGTCCCGTGTTCGTTCATAGGTGTGCTAGTTCTGCTGAATGCTGGCTTTCATGACTTCTATCATGTATTTCAAATGGGAAGAGTTCTCGCCTGTAGCGAATCAGATGCGTTAGAGCCTTCAGCGTTGCCACCTCGTTATCACCACTCTCTATATTTCCCCCCCTCTCTCTCGCTCCCACATTTGCGAGTGTTATTCGTACTAGACATAAGGAAACTCTAAATTGAATTTCCAATGTTTTATAATAATGCAGTTGTTGAAATCGCAATTGCAACATGTATATTCGTATATTACGTAAATGGTTTATATGTTTAGTTTAAAATTATTTATAGTTTAGGAATTACTTATTTTTCTAATCCAACGAAAGTACCAGCAGTGCATCTGTATAGCTGTGAATGTTACGTTAAGAGACAATTCGCCATTGTCATTGTCTTCAGCGTCTGAGTACTGCAAATTTATGATAGGTTCCAAAATGTCGTTACGTGTTATTTATTTACAAAACTTGTCTTCTTGTAGTTTATCTGATGTCTCGCGCAGTTTTCCCAGTCTTTATGAGTTCCCTGTCAAGTTCTTCGTGAATAGGTTATTCAACGTCTGTCAGTTTAAAAATATTATTTCTGTTTGCAACATAACTTGCGCTCACATTAACTCAATTGGATTGTTCTGGCAGTAGTAAGAGGGAAGGTGGATCGTGTCTCAATGATCCAGCTGATAAACTTTTTCATGTAAGAGTGACTGAATAATGCAGCTCTGAACTCTCTATATAGAGTAAATAGAGATTACGAACCATTCATAAACAAAGATATAATGCGACCAGACACGTTTTATCAGACTAGCAAGAAGTGTATTATTTTCTTTCATCGAATTTAACAAACACCTTGGCTTATTCAAAGTACATATTTCTTTTATTACGTCATGTTAAATGTTTACGTTTCAGTTCTGAGTAATTTCAAATATGCGTTCCCGCATACAATCCAACCAATAATGATATTCATCACAGTGGTTACGTTGCAATGCATTGTTATAATATAATGGTATCCACTTTATTTATTTGTATTAGGACAACTATTTGAGCTAAAAATATGGGGGTTTAACGATTATGTTAAATACATTACTTTATCCTTCCTCTTCGATCAGTTTTTGAAAAATCCGAATTTTTGTCTTAGCGCGAATAGTATTTATTAGAGATTGATTAGCTTGGCACTCGTTACACACCACTTAGGGGGAATGCAAGACGACAACACAGCAGGACTCCGATTGGTTGCTCACCTTATCTCTGTTTCATAGAACATTGCCCCACTGATATGTATCACTCCGCGTGAAACTACTGTCCCCCTCATCCAAATTGGCTAATGTTTTCGCGCCAAAGGCCAAAGGGAGGCCTTCCGGTCACATTTAAAACTGCAGTATACGTCATAATAATTGCCAGGAAGATATATAAAATCGTACAAATAAGAATATGAAGGCATGCAAAAATAATGAAGTTTATAATGAAACTGAGCAAGTTAAAACTGAATGAATAAGCAATGAAACTGAAACAAGTTTATAATTAAAGGCCTTCGGCCTTTTCCACTGGAATTTTTTAAAATCAGCACACATACCTTACAAAATTGTTGTCTTTCAGTCTTAAAAGTCGTGTCACGCTATACTTGTGTGTCATTCATTCACCCAAGTCTCGTCAGGGTAGTATATTTTGCGATTTGTATCCCGGTACGATCTGATTTTTCTTAAATAACGTTTTCGCCACACAGAAATATCGCCCCTGGAGTGGTAAGTTCTCCTGTTGTCTCAATTTCATGTCAAGATTTTCCTACGCATCTAATACACCTGTAAGTAAGGAGCTGTTCGACTTCTCTCACTGACTAAGATGCATTCTTCTCTGTGACTGCATTAAACACATGTACCACCATTATTTTCTCGGCGCTTTGTAAAGGTTTTCACTTGCGATGCTTCAGCGAAAAACTGGCGGTAGACTCATAATAAGTACACGATCAATAAAATAATTTAGCTGTCGCACTGGACACAACACACCTTCGAATGGCCGGGCCCAAATAACCTCGTTATCGACGGGCCCTAAAATACCACTAATCAATCAATCAATCAATCAATCAATCAATCAATCAATCAATCAATCAATCAATCAATCAATCAATCAATCAATCAATCAATCAATCAATCAATCAATCAATCAATCAATCAATCAATCAATCAATCAATCAATCAATCAATCAATCAATCAATCAATCAATCAATCAATCAATCAATCAATCAATCAATCAATCAATCAATCAATCAATCAATCAATCAATCAATCAATCAATCAATCAATCAATCAATCAATCAATCAATCAATCAATCAATCAATCAATCAATCAATCAATCAATCAATCAATCAATCAATCAATCAATCAATCAATCAATCAATCAATCAATCATTCAATCAATCAATCAATCAATCAATCAATCAATCAATCAATCAATCAATCAATCAATCAATCAATCAATCAATCAATCAATCAATCAATCAATCAATCAATCAATCAATCAATCAATCAATCAATCAATCAATCAATCAATCAATCAATCAATCAATCAATCAATCAATCAATCAATCAATCAATCAATCAATCAATCAATCAATCAATCAATCAATCAATCAATCAATCAATCAATCAATCAATCAATCAATCAATCAATCAATCAATCAATCAATCAATCAATCAATCAATCAATCAATCAATCAATCAATCAATCAATCAATCAATCAATCAATCAATCAATCAATCAATCAATCAATCAATCAATCAATCAATCAATCAATCAATCAATCAATCAATCAATCAATCAATCAATCAATCAATCAATCAATCAATCAATCAATCAATCAATCAATCAATCAATCAATCAATCCTTCGAATGGCGATATATGACTAATAGATTTCAAAACAAGATCAGTGATAAAAGTCATACAAAGAGATTTGTCATCACTACCGCTAAGGCACGTGCTATCTTGCCATGTGTTTGAGAGCAAAAGAACCTCCTCTTTACTTCGTTTAAGAATTAACTTGCATTTCAGATAAATCAACTATGTTGCGTAATATATTTAATTAAAGCAGTTACGAAAATATAAATTATATAATTCTCTTCAACATATAAAGATAATATCACCATGTTAAATAAACGAACTAATTTTTACCCTACAACAGTCTATACTGCAATAGCAGCCATTGAGAGGTGCTGAGGTATCGTGACCGTTAAGAGATACGGGGCAATGTTATGTGAAACAAGAATTAGTAGCGCTCAAGGACAAACATCATCCCATTTGATACATAATCATGACTATCTGCTATTACAGGACGAAACTGAAGTTAATCCCTTGTGAAATGCACGTGATTACGGGTACCTGTAAGTAGCGAAATCAAATATGACATTCGTGTCAAAAACTAAAGCATCAAGCTGCAGCAAATAGCATATAGATAATTCAGAGGATATACAAGTACATCTTAGAGCGCATAGATATCCTCACGATGAAAGAAGATTTCAGATAACTACCGTGAAATAAAACGGCTGTCCCATGGATGTACACGTTGTGAAGTTAACATACAGAAATAAGAGCCAAGGTTTGCGTACCAGACTGTACAGTAGAAATGTCTAGTTTGAGTGGTCCAAGCTTGTCCCTCTGTATAACTATAAACGCATCACACTGTTTACTGAAATGCTATCTCCAACTGGAAAACGTTTCTGTGACCAGAATGCCTCACAAATTTATGTTAGCAGAGAAAGGCGAGGGAATTTGCTGTATAAGGACCTATAAAATGATATTGGTATCCGGGTCTAAGAGGCAATTCTCCCAGGACCGCCTTCTTATTGGTATATATAGTCGACGTGGAATTGCAGCTTCAGCTTTGCATAGTAAGAAGCACCGCAGAAGGTGAGAGCTTTTCGGTTTTCTGCACGTTCCTTTTTCCTTGCATTCGAAAACAGAACAAATAAAGCTGTGCTAAAGACATTTTATACGATTTCGGTATCATTTATTCGAAACATTTCGGTTTTAAACGTGAAAATCTCTTAGCGCTTTCACAGATGTTGCTCCTATAGTCCATGGGAATCGCCTTTATAAATACCCATGATTTTTCCCACCAACCGGCAGCCTGAATGCGTTTCGTTAAAGTATCTTTCTCTCTGCCTGCCCTCCTATATGTTTACAACAGGATCCAGAGAGATTTAGTAAGGCATATCGTCCATACATAGGAAGATCACCAGACGTAGACAGGTGAACTCCGATAGTATGAAAAAATTCGAGCAGCTAGGCCAAATAATGTGCGCAAATTCCTTACTTGTAATAGTAATTCATATGCCTCCAAATATTTATATTAAACTTATATATAATCATGCAAAACCTAAGAGGGAAAAAATTAGTAAAATGGAACTTGAAGTTTTCATTACATGCCTTAATTTCGGTATCAAGTTTTACCATATTCTCATAAGAGAATACCTTATAGGTTATACCTTATTACCTTATAAGGCTTTACCTCATTCTCAGTAGAGAAATGATACGACAATTTGAACCATTTTTGCTATTAATTGCTCTAGTTAATTAATTACCTCATACATAATCTCTGCAGACCCGAGATTTCAGTTTGTTCTGAATAGAGGAGAGGCTGGCTCCTGCGTGAAACCTCGTGCAGCAGAAAAGTTTAACATTCTGCTGAACATGAATATAGTAAGAAATTCGCAGTTGTGTTTTCGTACCGAAATGCTGCAAATATTCTAAAGAATTTCATACTTCGAAGAGGATCTTGACGAAGAGATGCTTGGAAATCCGTGGTTAACTTCCACAAAGTACATTTTCCTATTATTTTCCCTTAACTCAAAAAGCATCTATAAGATATCTATGAATACTTTTGTACAATTTACTGCATACATGAGGGTCGGCTGATAACTACCCGACCTCACAATTGAAAGGAAGCAATTAATTATTTTTCTTTATTTCTTAACACTATTTCCAGAAAGGCTTATGGATGTAAAGGCTAAATAGTAATGTATTTCAAAGGAACATGGTACATTTTTTAAAATGCGAAGAAGTGCAATTGGGGTGAGGAGTTTAATAAAGTGATGGAGAAAACGAGTTGTTAGCAGGGATTCTGTGGATAACACTTTGACTCCGTTTGAACAGACATTGATCGGACCCCTCATAATGGCATGACCGAGACTAACAATCACAATGGAATTTTGGTGTGAGTAAAGGCAGGTTTCGAGAGGTGAAAATCACACACAGTTGCAATGCCCCAGTGAGGAACACACAACAACTGGGCTGGCGGTCCATTAAGAAAGACACAACTGGTCCGGGCTTTGGGGAAGGCAGACGAGAACCGAGGAGAAAAGGTATCTATCGGTTCCTACGTAAATAACGAATTAAGTGTTATCGCGTAATATGTATTCTACGAGGGCTGCTCAATAAAGAATGATCACAATTGTTTTACGACAGCGTACCTTTACTCATCCTCATAATTTCGATGGTCCTTTTCAAAATAATCTCCTCTGAATGCGATGCACCTGTTCCAGCATTTCTGCCAGTCTTCAAAGACAAGCTGAAACCCATATTTCTAGAGATCCTTCAAAATCGCCTCCGCAGCCTTCACCACTGCTTCTGATGATGGATAATACCTCCCACGAAGACGTTTCTTCAAGCTATGGAATAGAAAAAAAAAGTCACACGTGGCTAAATCCGGACTATAGGGAGGGTGAGGGATGGCAATTTTTGCAAGACATTCAGCAACAACATTGGCAATATGTGGCCATGCATTATCGTGGTGCAGCATGCAGCCTGCTTCACGAAAATGTGTTCTTTTGCGTCTGATATGGACTGGCATGTTTTCAGGACATTCCCGTAGTATTGTCCAGTTACTGATGTGTGTGCAGGTACAACATGCTGATAAACCATTTCATGAATATCAAAGAATAAGATGACCATAACTTTCCCAGCAGAAGCAACCACTTTTGCTTTTTGGGGGGTTTGTGATGAAGGAGATTTCCACACTGATCTTTGCTGTTTGCTCTCAGGATCAAAATGATGTAGCCACGTTTCATCAGCAGTGATTACGTTTGAAAGAAACTCGGATCTTCTTCTAATATCAACTTTAACTGCATGTTACCTCTATTGCATCGTTAGGCGATACTGAACATGTCTGAACTTGCCTGGTTCTCACAGGCAGGAACCAGGAGTACCAACAATGAAACTACTACGGTGTGTTTGTTTCACATTAAGCTAACAGAATATAATAAGATTGAATTTTAGTGCGAAAAATTATGACCGTAAAAAATTATGATAGTTCTTTATTGAACAGCCCTCGTACATACGGTCACTCTGAACAGTGATACATTGGTAACCCTTGGGCGGCAACTTCGCGACAGATGTGGTGACAAAAAGAAGCAGTCATTAAACCAGTCTGAAACTGGCATTCCAGTGTCATTAGAATCATCCTGAATCATCCTTATTCCCATACATATCCACGCATACCCTTTGACGGAACTCTTGCTCTATCCTGAGGATAAGCAACACTGTTTCAAAATTTACAATGTAAGAATAAGCTATATCAAACTGGCCACCACTGCGTGGAGCAATCTTGTCCAGTGTACAATATAATTGATGTGAAAATAAGTAGCATCAAACTCCAAAAGGAAACCTTGTTCTGGTAAATCACTACAACTGAGATTCCAAGTCAGGCTCTGTGGATCATGAGTCACTCATGTCATCATTACACAGTAAAGGTATTATTTAAACGTGCTGCTAGAGGGGCATTGTAATATATCGTAACCTTTTCATGGGCTCTTTCTACTGCGTGAGAGAAAGCGGGGCCTCTGGGAAAATGGTGCCCGCAGAAACGCACTAAAATAGTTACCTTTTAGTAGACAGTGTTCCCAAAAGGATAGCACGTCTGATAAAGCTATTTTCGCTCACTTGTTTAACTCTGAAGCAGTAATGCATGAGATTTCCTGCAGTATGTTATCACAGAGTTCAAGTAGTGCGTGAGGGTTGGAACGATACTCTTGTCTTTCGAGGAACCCATGGAGAAAACTATCATTTAGTTAGGTTGGAGGCACCAGGAGCCTGAAATGCATACTTTAAACTCTATTATGAAATAAGACTTATTTAAATTTAATAATTCTTCTGTCAAGTGATAGTAAAATGGCACTAGAATTAGTCCCAGATATCGTTCTGCATTAATTGTTTCATAACATTTTTTCCTATTATTCACCTAACGTACATGACAATTCCAATATGCAGGTCATAGTGAATCATTTCTTGAAACAGCAAAGTTTTTGTTTAAGCCTAATTTCGGCTGTTGTACGAGGATGGTTTGAAAATTTTCCGAAATGATTGAGATACAAGACATTTTCCAGATTTTTTTATATTTTTTTATTTTTCAACATAGTCTCCTTGTAACTCTACACATTTCTCCAAGCGATGCTCCCATCTCTGTAACCCGTCCAAATAGTACCCGTTTTTCAACAAAGTCTCCTTGTAACTCTACACAATTCTCCCAGCGATGCTTCCATCTCTGTAACCCATCCAAATAGTACTTGGCGTTTTTCAACATAGTCTCCTTGTAACTCTACACATTTCTCCCAGCGATGCTTCCATCTATGTAACCCGTCCAAATAGTACTCGGCGTTTTTCAACATAGTCTTCTTGTAGCTCTACACACTTCTCCCAGCGATGTCCCCATCTCAGTAACCTGTCCAAATAGTACTCGGCGTTTTTCAACATAGTCTTCTTGTAACTCTACACATTTCTCCAAGCGATGCTCCCATCTCTGTAACCCATCCAAATAGTACTTGGCGTTTTTCAACATAGTCTTCTTGTAGCTCTACACACTTCTCCCAGCGATGCTTCCATCTCTGTAACCCGTCCAAATAGTACCCGTTTTTCAACAAAGTCTCCTTATAACTCTACACAATTCTCCCAGCGATGCTTCCATCTCTGTAACCCGTCCAAATAGTACTTGGCGTTTTTCAACATAGTCTCCTTGTAACTCTACACATTTCTCCAAGCGATGCTCCCATCTCTGTAACCCGTCCAAATACTACTCTGCGTTTTTCTCTGCAAAGTAATTGGTCACGAGTTGTTCACCTCTTCATTTGACGGGAATCTCTATCCTCCGAGCACTATTTTCAGATGAGGGAACAAAAAGAAGTCGGTTTGAGGTAGTTCTGGTGAGCAAGAAAGATAGTGAAGCAGTTCCAACCGTAATTCGTTGATTTTCACCGCTGCAACCGCTGAGATGTGACACGGTGTGTTGTCTCGGTGAAACAGAATTTTCGTTTTCTGCAAATGTGGCCGCTATTCCGCAAGTTCTGCCTTCAGACTGTCAAGTAGTGATACGTATGCTCCTGTTATGATTTTTTCTTTTTGAAGATAATCTATTAAAATAACTCCATGTCTATTCCAAAAAACAGTCACCATCACTTTCCCAGCCAAAAAAACCGCATTGCTTCTTTTGGAGCCGTTTCCCCCTCTGTAGTCCACTGTTTGAACTGTATTTTTGTTTGCGTGCATAATGGTGTATGTAAGTCTTATCTACAGTAATTAATATGAGCCAAAACTCGCATTTATTGCGCCTAAACTGCGCCAACAGAACGTTGGAAATGTTCATTCGAACTCGTTTTTGGTCTAACGTGAAAAAACACGGCGACCAACACGGGACAGCTCTCTCGTGTATAAATAGTGATTTAATATGCGGCAAACATGTTCTTTTGACATGTTCATAGCCTCTGTTATCTCTCTCACTTTCATCGACGGTCGTCTAGCACCAGTTGGTGAACTTTGGCGATGTTTTCGTCGGTAGTTGCAGTTCTTGGACGTCCCGAACGTTCGTCTCCCAAGTTCTTACGGCCACGTTTAAATTCAGCGGCCAAAATTTCACTGTGGTAAATGAAGGTGCAGAGTCCCCCATACACAGAATCCAACTCATATTTGATTTGCGTAGGCGTATTGTTTATCAAAAACAAGTATTTAATGACAGCTCGATACTCGGTTTTGTCAGTCTTCATAAAACAATCATATCACCTCACTCAAACGTCTGTTACATAACAACTGAGCGTACAAAATGGCTGAAAATTCGGTATGTCAATAGATGAGCAACGAAACGCATGGCTTTTATTTACGAGTGCTGCCATCTTCGTGTTGAGGTAGGAAACTTTTCAGATCACCTTCGTGTGTATCCATCTTGATTTGTTCAGCGGCTTTTGAGGGGGTCGCTCTCAACTGGTAGCTATTACATCTCATTTCTATTCGTTGAAACTGATCTCCAGAACAGTTTTTGTCTAACGGGACACCTGAAGCTTCAGCTATAATGATGGTCGCCTGCATGTACAGCTTTTCTTATAGTTAATTATTATTGTACATATTGCAAAATCTTACAATTGGCAAATTTTGGCTTACATTTATTTGTCTTTAACTTGTGGCTACGTTGGCTTACATGACACCCTGGTCTTCTGCTCTGCCAGGTAGCTCTTAACCTCCATGCCTCCTTGTTACTTAATTAGCACCTTTCTTCCCACTCCCCCATCCTCCTTCCTTATATTCTTTACAATTCTGACCAATTTTCTTTTACTTTCTGCAAGAACTCACAAATACCTTTTTCTCCTGCTTTCCCGTTAACCTTTTTATAGGTACTATCCTCCTCTGTACTTTCCTCTATTTTTCCTTCCAATTTTTTTTTCCACATTGCAACCTCCTCGCATTCTGTTACATAGTGTTCAATGTTTTCTTTTCCAGCACACAATTCACAAGTTCCCGTTCCCTACCTCTTATCCGTCTTAGAAATATTATTCCTGTTCTCATCCAAGCTAACCCTTCTCTCTTTTGCCTATTACAGTAATCTACATTATGCTTCTCGTCCAGAACTTTTATTTGCTTGTAAAGTTGTAATGATATCATATTTTCTAGACTTCCCCATATTTCCTGTCTTTCTATATCTTCTCTTCTGCATTTTACCAATCTCCATATATCTCCCATTCCTATTTTCCAAAATTCCTGCTATCTCTACCTACCAACTATTTCAGTACTCTAATCTTTTTTGCTGTCTACTGCATAATTTCATAATTTCCCCTTCTTTGGCCAAAACACCTCTACCAAAATGTTATTATTCTTTCCATTATTATTCCATTTCTTCTTGTATTTCCTAATTATACTAAAGCTACTTCCCTAGGAGCTGAGCTTGGTAAGCTTAATAGCTCTTTACAAAACCTTTTGTAGTTTCGGTGCACCGTTTAGTTTACCTCTGCCCCCCCCCCAGAACTCCACTGCATACAGCATTTTGGATTCCACTAGTGGTTCATACATTCTTTCTAACCACTTGGTTGTCATTTCTAACTTATATTTGCATATTCTTATCCCATTTATTGCCACCCTTCCCTTTGCTTCAAATTTTCTCCTGTGTGCACCCCACTTTCCATTGTTATTGAACCTCACTCTTAAGTATTCAAATTCATTGAAAATTTCTACCCTTTTGCCATTTAGAACCCACTCTTGATCTTTTTTTAGTTAAACTCCCTTCTTGAAGACCTAACTTTCGACTTATTTATGTTTATTTTTATTCCCCATTCTATCCAGAATCTCTGGATTTCATTTATTGACTTCTGAAATCCTACTACCGTTATAGATCCTAGTAGAACTGCATTTTCACGTTTATTGTAGCAACAGAGGCACCTGACTAAATGGACTGACCTAAACAGCAACATCAGTGAGACATGACCCCAATGCACTTTCGATCAGCGGGATTTGGCGGTTGTAGGCCTGCCGGATGACAAGGAAAGAACAGAGAGATGAAATGCTGTGAAAATATTTCCATAATATAACTGTATTTACAATGTGAAAAAGTGTTTTGAATAAATTGTAATGTGTTCTTGGAATGCTATTTATTAGGAAACGAAGTGAGATGAACTACAGTTCTTGTTTATGATGGAAGACATTGGAAGGTCTAGAACCATGTTCATTTGTTTGCTTAGAAGCATGGTGGTGCATTTTTCATTCAATGAACATAAGTGGAACTGAAATAATAGCACTGAATAGTGTTGAAGTAGTACTGTTACCAAAAGTGACGAGTTCGTGATACTCACTTAGAAGACCGATACTGTCGTATCAAGTGATGCAAACACTCGAAACTCCCTGTACTTAATACAATTAAAGCAAGCATCTGCAAGGATGATCCCCTTGACACGTTCACATGAATGCTATGGCTGGTCATGACAGATAATGACGAAGGCGTTGAAATTCCCAGTGCTGCTCAGAAAGGTACCTCTGGGAAGCCACGTCCTCAGTGACTGTCTGCCTGCCTGTCAACAACAGTTGCTTGAAGCTCCCTCCAGGGATTCGACCTCACGGTGTTTTGCCAAATCTAATTCTACAGAACAAGCTGATCATACACCAGTTTGTTTTCTCTTGTACGTCTTCTACTGTTCGCAAAGATCTAATGTGAGATATGGGAAGAGATGATTAATAAATGAAAGAATAAATTGCCATCTCTAATTTTCCTACATGTTCATTATTCGTTGTTAGCTTTCGTCTTGTGGTTGATTTATGCTCATTGTCAGGATAAAATATTATTAAACAGCTAGAATATCAATGTTTCTGTACTTTTCCTCTTAAGAGGTTTATTTATGATGTGTCAATAACTCAATCTCAGTTTATTCTTAGCGTTTTCTGATATGTAAGTTGTTTCTTGCATTAGAAAGTTTTACTACAAAGACTCAAATAGGACATTGAGATTATATTGGGAACGAAGAAGAAATAGTTTCGAGAGTACTGTCACCGATCGCATTTTTTGTGTTGGAGCCGCGACAATCCAGTGCCTGCCGAGTGCGCAGGAAAGAAAGAGACAGAGTGACGCGTGGGCAGGAAAGAAAGAGACAGGTTGTGGCGCGAGCGCTGAACGCTGGCCCAGAGAAAGAACTGCGCATCCATAGGTACCACGTCAGGCTGTCGGTACCTACTCCACATTCAAAGGTACCCGGCCAGAGTGATGTGTGGATAGTTCCGTCTTTCGCTGCGTCGTGATCTTTCTCGGAGCTCTACTGCATTCTAGAACAATGGCTAGAAGTATAAAAACCCAGCAGTATGTGAGAGTGGGGTCAGTTGCTAGTCAGTTGCTAGCTGTGTGTGCAGCTGTGTTGTAATTGTGCGTTTGAACTGCACCGCCGTGAATTCTTTTGTTTATGTGTGGTGAAGCAACGAGACGACCTTGTGGACTACGTTTGTGCATGTTCGTTATTTTGCTGTTGCTAGGGTTGGACAAAGCGTGTTTTTTACTGCAATAAAAAGCATTTTAAATTTCTGCAGACAAGGCTTTTAATTCTATGAACCCACAAAGTGACAATACTGTACAAGCATAGTGGTGTGAGATAATATTACGCTTAGAAAGATATGAGTGATATATCATCTTTCTCGTGATCCTTGGTGCACTGGAACTTGCAAAAAGATGACAACTCTGTATGCAGTCCCGCTGTGAACAAGTAGTTGATATAGTGGTTGAATAGTTTGCGTGATTATATTTACCACTTCCATGTATCCAGAAGCCTCATTACTGTTTTTACTAGAATACTGTGACTTTGTGGGTTCGTAGAATTAAAAGTCCAAGTTGCAGAAATTCCAAATGTTCAATATTTCCGTACAAATACACTTACAGTAGCAGCATTACATAACATACACAATTACAATCTACCAAGGTCGTTGACCACAACACAGAGCTCGCTTTCCAAACACAACAATTTCAATTACAACTCTCGTTCCGCCTCTGAATACGACTACTGCTCTGCTTACGACTGTCTTTACCACTGTCACATGATGATGATGATGATTATTATTATTATTATTATTATTATTATTATTATTATTATTATTATTATTATTATTATTATTATTATTATTATTATTATTATTATTATTATTATTATTATTATTATTATTATTATTATTATTATTATTATTATTATTATTATTATTATTATTATTATTATTATTATTATTATTATTATTATTATTATTATTATTATTATTATTATTATTATTATTATTATTATTATTATTATTATTATTATTATTATTATTATTATTATTATTATTATTATTATTATTATTATTATTATTATTATTATTATTATTATTATTATTATTATTATTATTATTATTATTATTATTATTATTATTATTATTAGACACAAATCAAGATAACAGGTTATTAAATATGTTATGTAGTAGCTGTACAAAAACTTACAGAACTCAAATAGTTGGTGGGCAGAGATAGGAGGAATTACGGAAAAAATAGGAATGGAAGATAAATGGAGATTAGAGGAAAGGAATACAAACGATGCGTGTAAATTAGTAAAATTCAGAACAGAAGATATAGAAAGACAGGAAATATGGGGAAGTTTAGAAAATATGAAATCATTACAATTTTACAAGGAAATAACAAGAAATTGGGGACGAGAAGCATATGTAGATTACTACAATAGGCAAGAGAGAGAAGGGTTGGCTTGGATGAGAACAGGAATAATATTTCTAAGAGGGATATGAGGTAGGGAAAAGGGAATGTTTGAATTGTGTGGGGGAAAGGAAAGCATAAACACTATGTAACAGAATGCAAGGAGGTTGCAATATGGAGAAAAAAAGGTTTGGGAAGAAAAATGGGAGAACGTAGAGAAGAGGATATTAGCTATAAAAATGTTAACGAGCAGGGAGGAAAAGAAGGTAAGAAGTATTGGTGAGTTCTTGCGGAAAGTAAAAGAAAAGTGGGCCAGAAATGTAAAGAATATAAGAAAGTAAGATGAGGGAGAAAAAAGGGACTGATTAAGTAATCAAGGAGGTATGGAGGTTAAGAGCTACCTGGCAGAGCAGAAGATCAGGGTGTCATGTAAGCCAAGGTTAAGACAAATAAATGTAGACAAAAGTTGTAAATTGTAGAATTTTGGAATATGCACAATAAATATATCATATATAAATAAATGTAAATAAAATGTAGGTGTTGGCCATGTCTGGTATGTCTACCGTAAACTTAACGGTTTTTCTCTCTGTCAGAGGTGAGTTGAAACTAAAAGACGGAACCTGGAAATGGAAAATAATCATTTAATGCTGAAATGCATGTCATCCACCAAATAACTCAATTTTAACCTTAATACCATTCAGTTAATATAACATTGAATTCCATATTATTCATAGTGAAATTGAAATAGTTAAATATCCTGCAAACTTTAAATCCTGCTTTCTATAGTTTCCGAAATGTAGCATGTGTATGCGATTGTAAAGAATATGTCATCCTTTTAGAGGGTGATTCTGATTAGAAAGGAAAATGAAAGTTATCAAAGCGTTTTACTCATTGGTTGAGCAATTTTTTGCAGCTTCCATAGCATCAAACTTTGGATACGGAACAACCAAGAACGGCCTTATTGAAATAATTTATATGAATACTAATCCGCATATTTTTATCTTAACTCGTTCAACTGACTTATTTCAACACAACATAGCAATTTTGCACACATCCTAACCGCTAAGGTACGACATTAACAAGGGGTGTGGGCCGCGCACGCGCTCACACACATACATACACATACACACAAACACAGAAGACCCTTTTCTTGAAAATCTGGACTTGTAGTTCCCACAAAATGACTGATTGCTGTGTATTACTTCATACATACTTGATTATTCATTTAAGTTAATTGGTGGTAATTAATTGTTTCTTTACACTAGCCGTATATAGGCTAAGGTTTTGAATAGAAAGAGTCAGTGCCATGGCCAGGATTTGACCGCGGATCTCTTGGTTTCCGTCTAGTCACTCTTACCCATTGAGCTATCATGGCCAACGTGCCGTCCTGATATTAAATTCTCCAGTTGATTCATATTTTCCCGGCAAAACACTAGGGGCTCTCGTGATTGTAATGGTAAAGCCTGAGATTTAAGTACTTACAACAGTAATGCCCGATTTCACCAACAGATGTTAAGACTTAACACGAGTTTAACAACAGTTAAAATAAAAATTGCATTTCACCAACAAGTGTTAGCGTAACACTCGTGTTAAAGCTCTTGTTAATCTAACAAGCCAAAGTCCTTAACAATTGTAAATACTCAAATGGCGAGCATGAACTCAGCTGTTGATGTCGATTTGCTATATTTAAGACCGTCTAAATGACATTCGTAATAGAGTACGGCCTATGAGGAGAAATTATTTTGAGGAGCTAGCAGAAGAAAATTTTTTACGGAGGTATAGACTGTCAAAACATGTTGCTATGTAGGTTACTGCGGAAGTACAAGAGAGGTTAGAACATGCATCGAAAGGAATATGCCGAACTCGCCTTTGCTTCAAGTATTAATAACTTTGCGATTTTATAATTCACTGAATTATGTGGATAATACTCTGCACACCTCCCGTCTTGAAACGTTTAAGTCACTTATTCTTCACACCTCGTTTTAAATTTAGTAATACTGACAAGCTGTTAGGTGCTTGTAGTAGTGACACATACATTTGAATTAAATTCGTTTCCAATATTTTCCCCGAGACATCTTTCTCTTTTACATTCACCGCATCCGTCCTCTTATTTTCCACGATATCCTTACACTTCGTCACCAATTCAATTAACAATTCTTTCTCCATCGATGAGAAATTTGTCTCTCGGCTTTATTTATAATTTTGTTCATCTGCCATTTTTCAGCTTGTGCAGACGAAAATGAAAACAAAAGTGCATCGCAGTAAGTTCAGAAAATAATACGACTCATTCATAGCCTTCTATAGCTGTGATATTTACAAGTTTCTTGGCGTTAACAGAGGTTTGTTAACATTTTCAGAAAACAGGTTGGTGGAATGCAAGAAATTTAACATTATTGTTAGCGCTGTGACAATCGTTACGTTACATTTGTTAACGTCGATTTTAACATCTGTTGGTGAAATCGGGCATAAGTCGCCACAAACGGGTCTCATAAGAGCCAACAAATTTGGATGTGTTTAAATATTATAATGATGACTTAACTGATTGGATTACAGCAGTATTAGTTATCAAACTTAATTTTAATATTGAAAGAATTGATAAAAACATTTGCAATTCCTTAGGTTAAGCTGAAAATGCGTAATGGAAGATCTGGATATAATTATTATGAGGTAGGTAACAGGAAATGTTTACGTTTCAGTTCGTTTTGAAACTACCTGTAACGTTACTATGAATCTGTTTTACTGTGCAAATATTTTGGGACAAAATGGTTATAGAAAAAAGTAAGGTTAGACAATGTATTTCAATAAATGCGCATTATACTTGGCTTAAGTTAATATAATACCTTCATTTTCACCCAGTACTTCTGAAAACTCAAGCTTAATGGTCGCATTAAATGCTTTATGTTGTGCTTGGAGGTAATTTCATTACATAAACATATTGCTCGGGAACACTCGGAGCTGGTTTTCTTCTCGCGCTGTGGAATTATTTAATATGCGTGAGGGCATTGTGCAACTAATGATATAAACACTGGAGGTTATGTGATGGTTTATGCCGAATAGAACGTGCTGTTTGTTCCAACGTCCCCGTTCTAAACACAGTTGGAAGTGTGCTAGATAAGACTTCCTCTCCTTTACTCTGCAATCTAAAACCGCTATTCTCAATGAATTATGACTATACACAACTATGCAACGTGTAATTCTTCTGTAACATTACATTTTGTTTACTTCTATTAAGAAAATTGCTGAGTTGGCATGGTTTTAAAGTGAAATGAAATTTGTTTAAATCTCAATCTGCTATCTTATGTTTTGCAAATTATCTTGTAGTTTGTTGGAGTTGCTGTAACAATGTGTTAATCATCATTTCAAAAATAATTTTGAGAGTGGGTTTCCAGGCTGTGATTGTTTATCATTAGTTCATTGATGCTTTAACAATGTAAAGATTGGCTTAGAGTTGAGTTGAGTTGAGTTGAGTTGTGTTGAGGGCACTCAAGTGCAAGGTCATTAGCGCCTCAACAAAGACAATGGAGCAAAAGTCAGGGGCACCTACTAATAAAACCGATTGTAAAATTCAGGGGTAAAACAGCGAGCTAAAAGGTTAAAATCCGGGTAAAAAGTCGCACCGCTTCAAGTGAACAGCTCACGGAGCACCATGTAAGCGTGGTAGATAAAGGAGAATGGCGTGTGCGTAATGCTAGTACTACTTCACCCAATATCTAAAACCTAAATCTGCAGTGGGAAGGGTGTCTGTGACAAGAAATGAAAAACCTTTTGGACCGCTTGGGAGTCATCAGCCAGTACTGCTGCAAGATGGCTCCAGAGGTTTAGTATGGCACGAAGGTGTCCTAAGGAAGTATACTCCAACAGCACATGACGGACCGACAAACTGCCCCCACACAGCGGACAGTGGTGTATACACGCTTTAAAAGGTACGCGTACTTTTAATCAAATAAAACACCAGGATGTAAACAAAAACGCGGTTTGGCATCCTGTACAAAACAGAGGAGCAAAGAGCTACCTCATCAAAACTTCATCAAAATAATCCCACCCCATCCTGTATCATCAAAATTTTCAACCTGCCGTCAGATCCAAAATCTCGGTGGGTACGCAGCAAAAGCTATCTGGATATTAACAGCCGGTCAGTGCCGAGTGAGTGAGTGAAGCGCAGTGCCCAACGCGTAACCGTACCAGAATCACTTCTTCGCGACGAGAACAACGCTGGGAGGTCCTCCAAGTAGTCGGAATGTCCTTTATCTCTCGCAGTTTGTTACAACGAAGAGTCAACCAGTCCTCCCGCCATCGCGAAAGCACTGCTCTCCGAACAACTATGCTGAAGTCTTCAGCTGTGACGTAAGCAGCTCGAATTTGGGATGCTGAGATTGCCGCCTTTGCCACTAAATCCGCCTGCTCGTTTTCCGGCAAACCGTGTCCAGGAATCCAAGCACAGACAACACTAACGTCAGAGGTGGATAGAGGTGGGAGATATATGGAGATTAGAGGAAGGGAATATAAGCGATGTGGGTAAGTTGGTAAAATGGAGAATAAAAGACATAGAAAGGCAGGAAATATCGGAAAGCCTAGAAAATATGAAATCATTACATTTTTACAAACAAATACACAGAAACTGGGGACGAGAAGCACATGTAGATTAATGCAGTAGGCAAGAGAGAGAAGGTCTAGCTTGGATGAGAACAGGAACAATATTTCTAAGAGGGATAAGAGGTAGAGGAAAGGGAATTTGGGAACTGTGTGGGGGAAAAGAAAGTATAGAACACTATGTAGCTGAATTAGAGGAGGTTGCAATATGGAGAAAAAAAGTTTGGGAAGAAAAATGGGAGAAAGTAGGGGAGAGGATAGTAGCTATAGAATGTTAACAGGAAAGGTGGGTAAGGAGGTAAGAAGTGTTAGTGAGTTGTTACAGAAAGTAATAGAAAAATGGGCAATAAATGTAAGGAATATAAGAATGCTAGATGCGGGGGGGGGGGGAGAAAGGGCTAGGTAAGTAACAAGGATGCATGGAGGTTGAGAGCTACCCGGCAGAACAGAAGGCCAGAGTAGCAACAAGGTAAAGACAAATAAATGTAGCCTAAAGTTGTTATCTGCAAAAATTATGAAATTTTGGAATATGCACAACAAATAAATAATTCATACATTCATTCAACGTATTTGTGTACACTGTTCATTTTGTCCACAATATATGGAGACCGAAGAAGCAGCAGCGGTGTCCGTGCGGTGGGCTTTGGTTCGTTTAACCTGCCAGACTACGGGAATTACGGAGCTAAAACTCCTGATGATAGGAATTGAATTTGAGTAGGTGAAGGAAACTGCGTAAGCGGAAGAATGTTGTGGGCAAACAGGAAACCTTAATTGTATAGGAAACGAAACATATTCACAAAAAGCAATTTAAACAGTTTTCTGAATATGTATGTGCCCTACAGATATACCTAATCCGTGATTTACGGTAGAATTCATAATCGTGGCTTACTTCCAGGTAGTCGTTCAGCAGCGATTTTCAATTCACTGACGCTGGGGTTTCAGAAAAAAATGTATTTATTCCTATAAGGAAGCTGCGATGTGGAATAGGGAGACGAGATACCATCTTGCATCTTCTGAAGTTAAGGAGGATAACGATTGCGTGGAGCAGATGGTGTTTGACAATGAAACCGTACTGCTCAGTAATAAGCGGTTTTTGTGTGAATTGCAGAATCCAATTGAAACGTTCACTAATGCTAAACTTAGAGCATATCGGTTTACTAAAGCCACAGCTGTAAAATGTCTAATGCTTCTCTTAAGGACACTTGGTAGTGATTTTGGATAAAAATATGGATCTTTTGTTTAATATGAATCTACATATTTTGGAGAGCATGTCCATTATAAGGTTTTTTTTTTGTGTTTGTGGCAATTAAGTGTACTTAAATTGGGTTTTAAATATGGTGGCTAGGTTATCACGCCCCCTTTTCACTCTGAAGTTCCCCTTCTGCTTATAAAAAGCAGAATTATTTAGGGTATGGGGACTCCAAAGGTTTTCTAACGGTGCAAAAGCCAATGTATATGGACAAGGGGTGCAGGTGAAAAAGCTAGAGTGTGTGGGACACTTACAAAAAAGAATGGGCAGAAAACTTAGAAAAAGGGTACATGGTCGTAAGCAAAACCCAAAGGAGAGCTTCAATCACCTAACCTGGTGATTGTTGGCAGCAAAACTATTAAATTTGGAGTGATTGATGCTGTGATATGCTTTAATGATGGTGCTACTAAAAGGGAAGCTGTATTTTGCAAAATTGGACTGGAACCAGGTTTTAATTTTGACTCTGCCTTTGTAAATATTAATGCATCAAGAGAATAAAAAAAAACAGAAAAACAAGTGTAAGAAATATCTAAGCAAGCAAGAATTAGGACGAGAGGTGAAAAGAGGAGAACAGAGGATATGGAGACAGATGGGGTAGGGAATATGAACCAGGTACGTTTTGAATTTTGGGTTTGTTGCATAAAAGCACAACATTATCTTCTTTTGCCATTTACCGTAACTTGCTTGTTTTACATTTTTACGTACACTTTTCTAAAAAAAAAAACTATAATAGTGTCACCAAAATATCGGAAGGCACGACCAACTGACAGCTGAGTGGGGGACTGGAGGTATTTAGTCCACGCCTACCCATTTATATCGTGCCGCTAACTGAGGGGATGGTTATGAAAGTATCACGAGGCATTGTACCGTCTCCTTCCCCTCCCCCTGACGTCTGGAGCAATCGGGATGATGTTCCGAGCCGTGAAGCTTCCAGATCTTCCTATATAAGGGCTGCAGTTGACAAGCCAGTTCAGTTCTTGGCTAGCAGCCGTGAAGAGCGCAGTGCTAGCCAACGGAGTGGAAGACTGCGTACGTGTATTAGAGGACTTCTTAGTCAGCTCTAGCGAGAGTTGTACGTAATTGTGAGTGTAGAGTGGACCTGTGACAGACGAACTGGTGGATTGTAATTGTGTGCGCTACGTAATTCTATGTAATCGGCAAGTGTTCCAACTGTAATTCGGTGGAAATAAAGAACACTTTGAGTTTGTGCAACTAGAATTAATTTCAGGAACCCACAAAGTCACAATAGATAGAGCTTTGAATCTGTATATGCGTATGCAGAATGTACCGCTCTAAACAGCTGGTGAAAGCTTCATATGTTACACTTTCATGAAATTCCTAAAAAAATATTTCCATATATAAAAATTAAAAAATAAGGAGTATATTATTATTTATTTTTCAAATTGCTATTATGGATTAAAATGTCTTAATATTGCACCAGCTGTGTTTAATAGCATGTTTGTAAAGTGATTACAAAGTTTGAAAGTGTTCATTTAACTGTTTAGGAGGAAAGGACACCTAAAGAAGAAACTGCGTGAAAATTTATGGAAATTTTGTGTTTATTGGAATATCAATAGCGTAAAAATTATTAACTTTATTTATAATTTGATTATGGCTTCTGAATTAGAAGAGACCGTTATATAAATGGTAAAAGTGTTATTAAAATAAATTGTATAGCTTTCAAGAAAGACTAACATATATTGCATTGAAATTGCTACTCTGACACTTCCAAGTTTCCTTAAGCAGCGTAGTCTTAAACAGAGGTATGCCGATTTCGTGACTGTTCATTATTATTGTAAGAGAACGAGGATTCTAGGGCCCATCAAAGCCTGTCTCGCTTTGGCGATTACAAAATCAAAATATATTGTCACGGCAACGGGCATAAAAGTTTCGGTGCAGATAGATAACAGACGGCGGATAATGTTTCACGGTAATAAAGAGCTTGCATAAGCAGTTAACGATAGCGCGGCTAGTGTACACAAAGAGCCGGCAAATAAGGATAGCTGAGGGAAAGGACTTGCCGGCACGGATAGGATTTCACGTTTGGAAGGTTCTAGTGATATCTTGATTGACCGAGTAAAGTTGTTTTTCTGATTTGTATGAGAAACCTCTCGAATTTATGAATGAGCTATATAAGAGTTTGTGACACGCCAGCCGTGAGTTGTAAAACAGTCAGACGAGTAGTACACAGCTGTGAAATGTTGTAACGAGAGCTGTTTCTTATTGTCATTGCCCTCGGTGTTGTAGATTGTGATATGTGATGTAATTCTGCTGCTACGCAGTGTGTTTTTACGCAAATAAAGAACATGTAGTATTTCGGCAAATTGGACTTTTAATTCTACGAAACCACTAAGTCACAATATTTTCAATAAAGGTTATAGCTGTGTGATTTTTAGTGATTTTCTTACATATTTGCTTAGGCACAATGCACAGAGTATTGTAAAAACTTACAGCTTCTACCCTTGGTGCTAGAAGTTAGTCAGATTTTAAATCCTAAAACATCCCACGTGTGTAAACTATTCCAAGATTGATGTATTCGCCATTTTCGTTAATATAGCAATATAATCTTAAATACTACTTAACTACAGGAACACCAATAATATACACAACAATAAAATGTTTTGGAGGCAAAGAAGCTTCGGCATTCTAAACCAACATTTAGTCTCTGTCTTCAAACAACAACCTTACCGTAACAGTGGTCTGCTTAAATTGCTTATTTAAATTACACAAATTTAACTATTTGTGACAAAAAGCATCATTTATCTTAAGAAAAGTGCTGTCGATTTTTCTTATTAGTTGAGTTAGTTGAAGTTGAAATCTATTTCACGAATCCTTGTTCACGTCGTCAGTCACAGAAAACCAAAGGAGAATACAAATTCGTCGTTAAGGAAGTTACTATGTTATTATGCCTTTTCAGTATTACCAAAATTTGAAAACGAAACAAACTTAAGGACAGAATCAACTGTCCTTACTTAAATGTTCATATAAATCGACTACTCAATATGTATGTAACATGGTTCATTGCTTGTACATACGAGGGTGGTCTGAAAAGTTTCTGACCTCAACATGAAGATGGCAGCACTCGTAAATAAAAGGTAGTGAATTTCGTTGTTCATCTGTTGAGAGATATTCACCAAAGTTTCAGCTATGTTGGACGCTCAGTTGTTATGTAACAGTCGGCTGAGTGAGTTGATGTGAGTGTTTTTATGAAAATAGACAAAATCGAGTATCGAGCAGTCATTAAATATTTGCTTCTGAAAAGCAATACACCTTCGCAAATCAAAGATGAGTTGCATTCTGTGTATAGGGATTCTGCACCATCATTTACCAAAGTGAAATTTTGGGCAGCTGAAGTTAAACGTGGCCGTAAGAGCTTGGGTGACGATGAACGTTCGGGACGTCCAGAAACTGCAACTACTGACGAAAACATCGCCAAAGTTCACCAAATGGTGCTAGACGATCGGTGAATTGAAGTGATAGAGATAGCAGAGGCTATGAATATGTAAAAAGAACGTGTTTTGTCAGAAATTAAATCAATATTTAGACTTGAGAAGGCTGTCCCCGCGTTGGGTGCCGCGTTTGCTCACGTTAGACTGAAAACGTTCTCGAATGAACGTTTCCAAAGCTTTATTGGCTCAGTTCAGGCGCAATAAATCCGAGTTTTGGCGCCGATTAATTACTGTAGGTGAAACTTGGATACACCATTATACGCCCGAAACAATAAAGACAGTCCAAACAGTGGACTGCAACGGGGGAACCGACTCCAAAAAAAGAAAAAAACCAATACTTTTTCTTTTTTTATCTTTTTTTGCTGGGAAAGTGATGGCAACTGTTTTTTGGGATAGTCATGAAATTAAAAACGAAATATCATTACAGGAGCATACTACGCATCATTACTTGAAAAGCTGAAGGCAGAACTTGCGGGAAAACGGCCACATTTGCAGAAAAAGAAAATCCTGTTTCACTAAGACAACGCACCGTCTTACATCTCAGCGGTTTCAATGGCGAAAATCAACTAATTGCGTTTTGGACTACTTGAGCATCCGCCGTACTCGCCAAATCTACCTCCAGGCGACTTCTTTTTGTTCCCTGATCTGAAAATTGCGCTTGGAGGACAGAGATTTTCGTCAAATTAGGCAATCATCTTTGTTAACAGTTATTTTGTAGAGAATAACGCCGAGTTATTTGGACGGGCTACAGAGATGGGAGCATCGCTGGGAGAAGTGTGCAGCGCTACAAGGAAACTATGTTGAAAAATAAAAAACAATTGTGAAAAAATGACTTCTCTGGTTATTAGGTCAAAAACTTTTCAGACCAACCTCTTAGTTGGTTATACTTAGGATATTTTTGTCATGTTTGTAAAATTTTTAATGTTTTGTTCAAAGTGAAATTCTGTATTGTGGAACCGGGCAAATTCCAATCTTTGCAAAGATCTTGTATGACCCTGGCAAGTGTCTTCCAAAGGGAGCGGATATTTGTTGGAATAGCTGCTGCATTTTCAGCTATTTTCAAGGTACCATTATAAGCAAGCTTCATTAGATTAGGCGATGCGTGGCGTAAGCATCATTTCGACCAATGAGAAATTCCCACATTTGTAAATTGATGGTAATTTAAATTTTTACCAGACTTACTGAAGCGATTAACATTTGCTCTAGCTAAGTGACTCAGTTTTGTAATAAGGCCATAAACTGACGAGTGTGGGTTAAGACAGTTTTGGGGAGTAAACAAACGTCACTCATAAAATAATTAGGAACGTATTCATTTTAGGTTGTTCAAATCCCATATGAAAATTAAGGAAATGTGTATAAGCAAAAAGAAAAATGTGTACACTTTCAAACATTATCGCCTTTTAAGGGGGGACGTAGGAGAAAATGTTCGAAAAATCTAACTTCTTTATTATTTTGTAAAACAGTATATGGTGTTAGCTATCAAACACCAAAATATTATGACTGTACGTGGTCTGTATGCACCTTTAAAAAATTAGATGCCCCATAGTAGCATAGTAGCAACACATAGTCTTCGATCAGCTGATTTGGAATCTATAAAGCCCACCTACCAATTCTTAGCAACACCCAGACTTTCTAAAATAATGTCTCTATGGAGAGACACAAAACCCAAATGAAAGCCTCAACAGTCTGACATGGAAAAGGTGTCCCAAAACATCATTTGTGTCTTCCATAGTGGTGAAAATTGCTACATTTGATACTGCAATAGTGTTTAATGATGGGCATGTTGCCAGAAAGAAAGAAAGTTATGCATCAGTTAGGGCATCAACCTGGTTTGCTTATGGAAACAATTTTGCAGAGTATTGACAACATTCTCATCGCTTGAGCAGAAAGAGCTATGAAATTAATGCAGAAAGAAGCAAGACAGAAGAGGAATTTAAAAAGAAAGGTGAAGAAGACCAGAATGAGGATACAGACTATGGATATGGGAAGTTCTGACTTAAAATTAAAAGGCAAACTGAATAATACTTATTCTATTTTTAATTGCCTTTCCCTGTAACTTGCATTTTCTACAACTTCAATCCATTTTTCTCTCAAACTACTTCATATACAGTGATGAAATTTAGTACACAGCTTGTTTATGCCACAATGAACATTTTGTTGTTCTAGAATTTAATATTGAACTCAAGATGGAATGTGATGATACAAAATATATGAAATTATTTTAATTTTTAAAGGATGCATATGATTAACATTTTTTTAAACATCTATACAGCTTCAATTAGAAAAATAAATCCAACAACTTCATTTTAGTGTGTTTTAAAATAACATACCAAATTTCAGAAAGATAGCATATGTGAATTTTGAAAAAAAAAAAAATGGGCTTAAGTTTGTAAACATCTCTGCATATAGAAAAAGTATGTAGCATTATTTATAAACATTGGGAAATTATGAAAACAATTGTGCTTATTAACTGTATTATCTTAAATGAGTATAATAAGTTTCACTTCTCTAACTTGAAAACTTGGGATGTTAGACTATTTATGTAAGACCCTGAATATTTGCATACGTACCCCCTTAAGGGAAAAATACTATAAGCTAGCTCTTAGGAAAATTCAAATACTAACAAATGTCCGAGCACAACTACGCTATTTAGGAAAAGTAGCAGTTGTCCACTTGAGTATGCATCGAATACGGAAGCATGACCTAGACAAACCGCAGGGCTGCTCATTTGCGATAGCTGAAGCATCCCAGTCCATATTAATTCCAACAGGTTTGACGGCTGTGATATTTCGATATACTGATATTACTCAAACAAATAGGATATGTATCTGGCACAACAACCAACAGGGATTTCTAATACTAAACATTGTTGCAGTTCAGTAATTCTGATTAATCCTCCTGAGAAGATGGGCAGGGTACAATGGGTAACTGTAAGGTGAAAAAGGCGAATAAAAACTTTATAAACTCGCAGTACCGATGCTAAAGTGCTGTATGGGAGTGGAATTATTCGATATCCAACCCATAGTACATCTCGTTCTTCTCTTCTCGACACTCTAGTTGGTACTTTTGGTGAAAACTTTCACCATCTTTGAACTAAGATTGTGATTTCTGTACTGTCTAAGTATGATGAAAGTGATTGTATGTGACAGCCTCATATGGATATTTACATACCTATACAGCACAACGGCCTACGAGGGCGCATGTGAAGTTTTAATTATCACCCAGTAGTCTTTATGCGAGAGTGATCAAAATTTTTCAGTGTCAACATGGATCACTCGGAACATAATGTTGCTAGTTTCAGTGATTTCACAGTGACTGCCCGAAGGGACTGCGGTGTAAGATGGAGAAAACGGAGGCTCGTGGTGTGATCAAGTTACTGCATTTGAGGGGCAAAATTGCCCAGAAAATCCATGATGAGATGACAGCTGCTTATGGAAATGATTTCCCATCATATGGAACTATTGTAAAGTGGAAAATGAATTTTCAAACAGCTTACATGTCCCTAACAGATGAGCTAAGAGTCTGTCAATGACAGGCGATGCTGCCACACAGAAGAATGTGGAGTGTTTAATATTGGAAGACAGACGAACAACCATCCAAATGATCATGAATGAGACACTTCTTAGTTATGAGTGTGTGGTAAACTATTCATGACGATCTGCACATATCTAAAGTGTCTGCGAGGTGGGTTCCACGTTTGCTAACCCCTTTCCAAAAGCAAGCTCGGCGTGTGCTTTCAAGATAGGTGTTGATGCTGTTGGAACTGGATGAAGATGACCTTTTTGATTGTCTGGTAACCATAGATGACTCCTGGATGTATCAGTATGATCCAGAGGTATAAACAATGAGGATATGAAGGAAACATGCCGATTTACGCCTTCCAAAAAGGCAAAGTTGCAAAAGTCATCTGGAAATGTCATGCTTTCAGTTTTTTGGGATTGTCGTGGAGTCATTCTTTCAGATGATCTTGCCAAGGGTCAAAACATCACTGGCATATACTACTGCAATCTTCTGAACAAGTTACGAGCAGCTCTGATTAAGAAAGACGCGGTATGCTCTCCAAAGACTTTTGTCTTCTGGCTGACAATGCACCAGTTTATTCATCTCAAGTTGCAGTTGACAAAACAAGGGAATGTGGAATGTGGCTTTGACACCCTACATAATCCGCCTTATTCGCCCGATCTCGCACCAAGTGACTCTTTCTTGTACAAGGAAATGAAGAATTCGTTGCGTGGTCGCCGATTTGACAATACAGATGACGCCATTAATGATGTAGAAGAATGTTTTAAAGCGAATTCTGCAGACTTCTACAATCAAGGTATTCGGAAGGTCAAGGAACGCTGGGGAAAATGTGTAAATCTGAATGGCGACTACGTAGAGAGCAGTTGATGGTTACGATTTAGGAGAGGGCCGCGCCGTGTCCGAGCGGTTAGATTGCTCGACTCTCACCAAGGCTGTGTTCGATTCGCATATACGGTCGCATATGAGGATTGTGGTTGGGCAACACGGCACAAGTTGAGCTTTCTCCATGATCTTCCTCGATCATTCCCCCAATTCCTTTATCAACCTTTCCTTTCATTCATTTCGCCTTCATTCAATCATCTACTTCTCTGGCTTTCATTGCAGGCATCGGGATGGCACATCTGGAGCTCTCTATCTGATCCAGAATTTCTGTTGCTCAATTTGACGCCTAAAGGCGTAAGGGAGTGAAGAGGAAGCACCCCTTAACATCACAATAGTGGCAAAACTAGGGAAGTTAAAAAAGAATTTAGGAGAGTCAGAGGGAAGAACTTCCAGTAAGTGCAACACATTAGTACTCGTACGCTATAGTGGACCCTTCGTGTTTCCAGGGGGAAAAACCGCAGAGACACCTGAATTGGGACCAAATCTGGATGACCATTTGCACTAGCAAGGTCGGGTACGCTACATGGCACAAAACCTTATAAACCTAACTTAGTCAACCACAGTCTGAAAACAATCTCAGGAAGGAAGCGGGCCGCAGCAGTTCCAGCAAATGCCAGGCGAAATCCTTCCGAAGTGTACATTCTTCCGCCCTAATGCAACACAGAAACCGCCGCCGTCTAGTCTTACAACGCTGAAACAGATGTGATGAAACCAATGAAAGAAAATAGACTGAGGATTGCTGGCAACAGAGGCTTCACCCACCATTCTCCTACCGACCCAGGGAAACAACGAAAAACGATGTTCGGAGTGGCCAATCTGACAAATTGACAGGATTCAAAACTGAACCTCTGGAATGCGGGTACGACTGGTAAAGCGGAGTCATCACACTTGATTACACTGTTGTTAATAATTGTCAGCTACGTTTATTTTTATGGTTGCCAGCGCAATATTTTTTCTTCCTCATGTCTTAAGCATTTTCTTCTCTCTCCTTTCTTCCCCTTCCGTCATTTCGGTTAGTCCGCATTACTGTTCAACACAATTCAAGTGAACGTGATTTACACTACTACAAAAACAAAAATACCAACTGGAATTTGGTGAATATTGTTAAAAAGTAGTGTAGCACAAAATATATTATCTCCTGTACATAAATGTGCCTTGTTAGTAGCAACCAGAGATGCTTATTTGTAGACATCCATGTCTCTGACATTTTGCAGTACTCTAAGCATCTTGAAAATTCTTAATTATGATAGATTCTTCCTTTCACCTATTCAATAAGAATTCAGTACTATATAAATGCACATGTGATTGCAATTTTAGTGAGAAATGACATGAGAAAAAACTATCCACCTAAAATACAAAATGCGTAAGATTATAGATATTCAGCTTTAAAACGTGAATGAAATTAAGGGAGTCCAGATACACATTGAATAGCTGTTTGGACCTATTAAACCTACAGGCTATGATTTCCTGGATAATTGAATCAGATTTGGAAAATTCAACTTCAGGCGACTGTAATTGCGTATCTAGCTAGTGCTGCCAATGCCGATGCGCTTACCGTTGAGCTGTCGTGTTCGTACGCGCATATTTAAATCTCTTGCATATACCATAAACGGTAATTGTTAGTTATACTACGGAGGGGGATACCTCGCACACTTGAACACGTAGATCTATTGGGCTACCACTCCTCAGGAGAAAGGAATAAAGTGGAGAAACGACAGTAGCCTTCAGGCCACCTGTACGCGCCGAAGTCTCTTGAGAACTGCAGGGACCAACTCCCACTGAGCTGACTAGAGAGAACTCATGATCTGTCAGACTTCTAGTGTTCACAAGGAGTATTTTCCTTTGCTCGAGCATCCGCGTTATCTGCCCAGCACCGCTATACGCCATGAAACTTAAAGGAACAGAATGAAAGGAAAATGATGGAAAGGAAACCATGGTGGATGAGAAACCACGAAAAGCACAACCGGAGTGGATGGTCGACAGGAGTCGAATGTTGAACTTCCCAAAGCTAAGCCTTGCACTTTACTGCAACGCCAAACTCGCTCAGTAGAATACCGGTAAACGGACAGTATTGTACCAAATATTCGATGGAAATAATCATTTGTTCCATACCAGCCATGTGTAGGCTAAGGTTTGGATGAGTAGAGCCAGACTGAAAAATGCAATGCCATAGCCGGGATTTGAACCACGGGTCTCTCGCTCTCCGTGCGGTTGCTCTAACCCACTGAGCTACTATGGCAAAGTGTATTATTTGAATACATTCATATATACATATATTATGTATGTATTTATTTGAAGGATATTTTGCACTATCAAACATGAAATTGCTTTCTTGGTATTTTTAATAATGCCTAACGTTCATTCCTAATACATACGGTAACATAGATGTTGGCCATTGATGATAACTAGGGTTGGTGAATGTTCGCAAATGCGATATAGCGCGATAAAGTGCGAAATTGACTCAAAATGCGATATAAATGCAAAATCGAAGATTTTACCAAGTAATTAATTTTTCCCAATGATGTTTGGCATGTTTGCTTGTAAATTCGTTGAGTTTGAGAACGAGTTTATCAACAAGAGAATTTGCAAATAGAACCTACAATGTTAAACCCATAAACTCGTAATTTAAAAAATGGCTTTGGTTTTAAGTAGTTTTGAACATGAGACAAGGAATTACTAGGTTTCTTAAGTTGGGTGGTGTAACTTAAAAGTTTTCAGAATGAAATCGATTTCTAAGAAAACTTGTAATTGGATACAGAAGTCCGCCTAGGTTGCGTAGATGATATTGTGTCTGTTTGACGTTCAAGAGGTCCCGATTTCGAATATCGGTTAGGGTGAGTTACCTGGATAAGGGATTAACCGGGGTTTTCCCTTATCGTGATAGATGAAAGTCGGGTAACTCTAAGCTTAGTGGAGCCCGGACATATTTGACCATCATTTCATCATTTCATCATTTCACCCATTTCATTCACCTTCCGATATGACTTAACGTTGGAGGACGTAAATGAAAAAAAAAATCTTAACGTAAATTTTGCAGACAAAAGGAGTTAATTAAACATCAGCGTTAGTTTCTGAGCAATGATTTGCTAGAGGAATACTAAGTAGATGATTAACAATGTACCCAAAACTTGTTATCAAAGTTTTAAAGACGCACCTCGGTAGCGTAGATGGTAGCGTGTCTGCCTCACGTTCAACAGGTCCCGGGTTCGAATCTTGGTTAGGGTGAGTTACCTGGATGAGGTTTTTCCGGGGGTTTCCCTTATCCTTAAAGACGAATGTCGGGTATCTCTAGTATCTCAATCTTGGGCATCATTTCACCAATTTCATTCATCGCCTGATATAACTTAACGTTGGAGGACGTAAATTACAACAACAACAACAAAATATATATTTAAAGCTCATTTCCCACAGAACAGATTTCTGGAAGCATTTTATTTGACAACTGTAAAACAACTGAAAGGATTTAAACGAATTTGTATGCTAATAATGTATGCATAATCTAGGAAATTGACCAGAATTATGTTCCCCAGATAGCTTTTCTATAAACAAAAACATAATTAAAATATAGAGAAATTATTTTTACTAACTTGTTAAAAGTTTTGGTAATTTTACTAAAACAGCCTTTAGTTCTATAAATAAATAATAGAAAAGAAAATTAAATTGAAATATGTACTTTTAATAATAGAATATTAAGAAAAGTTTTGATTCCGGCATATAAAGGTTGCGCCTTTTAGAATAATAAAGTTAGCACTGTGAATCGATTATGTAACATTGAAACCCGATTCGTCTGGCATGCAAGTAAGGTTTTTTATGACTTTAATAGCAACTTAAGGGGATGCAGCACCGAAAACCCCAAATTCAGCAATTTTCAACCAATCTTGCTGCAATTTTGACCACTTAGTTCCGATGCATAGTGGACACTGAATTCGAAATTTGGTTTCCATATCTTCAATAGTTTTTGAGTAATTAATTTCTGAAATTCAAAATCCAAACCGCTCCACGTAATGAAAATTTTCAAAATTTTAATTTTTCTGTTTCTAAAAATATTCAGATGATTATGAAGAAAAGACTTGTCATATGAATTTCTTATACTGCTTTTAGTTACAGAGGAAAACAAAATAAGGTATCCTGCAAACAAAAAAGCCAAAAAATGATTAAACATCTGACATTTTATGTAACTTTTAAAAATATAATGAATATTTAAAATTCCTATCATAGAAACCTTTGTTTGCTTTCTAAGAACATGTGCTGAAAATGTTAGAGGCACTGAATCAAAACTGCATCTTGTGGAACATTTTGAATGACAACAATTGTTGAAAAAACTATAACTGAGTAAATCAAATTTTAAAATCCAAAACAATTTCCTTCTCAGCTGTATGCCTTGAAGCAGACTGAAACCCTCCAGATAGGCAGTTGGACCCTCTTGCCACTTCCTTCTCTCTTCTGTTGCAGTGTTCTTCAATTTCAGTTTCCTTCTGAATGTTTTAGAGGTTACCTTCGCAGAAATTGCTTAATGAAGTAATCGTAATTGGTCCTTCTCTTGGCTAATTTTTAGAAATGCTGGTAAAATCTGTGTCAAATATGTGTGCCTGCAGCTTGAGTGAGGCAGAACAACCAAAACTGAATTCACTGATGGTTGATGTCAGAGCAACATGAAGTCTCTTCTTTGAAAAAAAGTATTTCTTTTGGGCAATTATGCCATATCATGTTACGTAAACTTTCATTTGCATTTTGTGTCTTACCTAATGTACGTCTCCTTAGGATTTCATCTGATGCCAGCCTTTGGGACACAGACATTAGTTTTCTTACCACATCGGGCCTCAAGTATGTTCCCATTGTTGTGTTATGTTTAGGTGTTTCTTCGCATGTATCGTTTAGCCTATTCATTATCCTACCTATGTACACAGTCAACAAGAGGTCAGTTTTTTCAAAGAATGTTTTACCTATAACCTATATAACACTTATATGCACGTTCTGATGTATAAAATACCTTTATAAATGTTAAATGGCACACTGAAACTCATCAATTATATATAAACAGTATGTAGTTTAACGAGAAATACAAGAAAATCCCGACAGTTAGAAACTCACACAAAAGCAAAATATAAACATTACTATTTGCTGTCAATGCTTGCAGCCAGTGTTTTGTTTCCATGGTGCCACATATAGTAAGAAATAACCATCATACCAACACACAAAATTCCACCAGAGGCTTTGCCCGCTAATTTCAAATGTATTAATTTAGTACATTCATTGGAACTCAAATGAGAGATTTTTGTGAATCCAAGGGTCGGCATGCACGTGCTCACGGGCATTTAAATTGTCATGTGAGGGTATTTAAATGCCCGAAACTCATAAATTTAGTTGGATTATGATAACATAATTTTCAAAGTATTTTACTATCCCAAAAACAAAAAGAATATTTTCCCCATATTTTTAGCCAATTTCGGTGCTGCATTCCCTTGAATGGTTGATCCATATTGGGGAATTAACTATTGAATGTTAGTAACTGTTACATACTTTCAGCTGTCCGTCTCCAAGACCGAGGTTCCTTTCCATAAGATGTATGTGTACAAACGAAATGGCATCCGATATGCCACGGTGACAATAGATAACTAGAGACGTTTATCTAAGATCTTGGTCGCATGCAAGGATGGGGATGTAATTGAAACGAAGCCGTGATTAAAGCGCTTTGTGCGTGAGCGTTTGCTCTTTCCCTAGTATAGGGGTTGTGAAATCCTAGTGCTGCGGGAAATGCAAATCAGAGCGTTAACAACACATCATTATCTGAGCTGTTGTCTCTACGGATCTCCCGCTGGGCAGCAGGACGGATGGGCTCCACAGACTAGAAGCTAATTGAGCTTCGTCATGTGATGACAAGCAGTAGTTAATTCTATTCCCTCCAGACGGCAGGTGTGACGCACGGCTGCGGCTCCTCTATCACGTCCGTTTCAAAATGGTCACCTACCTTCAATTTTTACTCTTTGAGGAGCTACATATTTCAATTACTGTTTGTACTCCTCTACTAAATCAGGCGACATTGCTGTTTTTGCATACAAATTCACATACAATGATATTGAGTTTTAAATTATACTTTCTCATTGGTAGGAGAAAGCTTCAAACTTTTCAAATCCACTTGAGTTATAGATTTACTCGAATCGATTTTAGTAGCTTAAAATATCACGTTTTAATTGTATTGTACAAACACGTACTTTCTTTTCATTTGTTAATATTTACATATTTAAAACTTGCAAGATCACATGACACAAGTATATAATATCTCCACTGATGCAATACCAGTACTGCTACACAGTTACAAAAAAAGATTAATGTACCACATCTCCCCGAAACCTCAGAAGGTTAACGTCCTCCTCAACATATATCAGTAGAAAATGAAAAGTTGGAACAGCGTATGTAAACAAAAATGAGCATAAGAAAAACATTTTAAGATGAAGTTACAAAAAGTAAGTGATTAAAATACAAAACATTAGGAATGTCTTTCTTGCTGTTGAGTAGGGTCCGGAAGTTGTTGACCTAAAAATTCTCTAAAATGAGCTATAAAATGCCCTTAAAATATAAAAAATGCACATAAAATGAAAAAAATCCTATTAAAAATTAACAACTTCTTTCACAATAATAAATTAATAACTATCACATAGAAATAATGAATATATGGTTCGAATAACAACATTTTAAAATTAACTTTCTTAGTAAATAATGCAATTATTGCTACTAAATAAAAAGTAAATTCAAAATTCATCAGTACACTTTACATAACAATACAGTTATATCAGCAGAGCCAAACTCTGAAACATACTGTTTCAAACGGGACGCAGTTGACTGTCTTTGTTTCTGAATTTTAATTCCACAACACAACAAATTTACACACCGCACAAACTACTCTTCTAACTACGACACTTCTCGCTCCAGAAGTCCTGACTGATGCAATCCACGCGTATTGTGTGATGTAACCGGCGATTCCTTGAATTGATGCGTCATAAATTCACCAGCACTTTTAGGACGCTGACCTGTGTTAATTGCATATTTACCACACTTACAAAATTACTATTTCATAAAATATATATAAATGAACTTTTAATCACAGATTATTTAAAAAAAAAACAAGAAGACCATGGGTCAGGGTCAGGTCCGCCACGGGAATAGAGCCCGGGCCTTCCGAATGAGGGCTACAGTTGAAAATGCCTTATAAATTCGTGAAAAAGAAAGAAAATGACCGGATAATGCTTCTAAATGTTTAAAAATGACTATTAGAGAAATGTGGAAAAAATGCATTTTGATGACCTATAAAAACCATGTATATCTAACGCATTTCTTTCAGAATGCACTTAATTACCAATAAGAATCGTCTATGACAACTCAGAAAAAAGATGACTTTTCATCAAAGTCCGGGCCCTACTGATGAGTAAACTTTGGAGATTACCAGTGTCTTCTAGCAAAGTACGCCAACCTGCCATGGACTCGCAGTATCTCCGACTTGAAATTAATTTAAATTAATTTCCATTAATTGACCCAATAGTGGTTAACTAGCCCGGGCCTTAAAGTACTTACATGTTGTAAATCGGCATTAAGGTAGTTGTCTCATGTGTTTTGGAGAACTTCTAAGTGGTCTACCGGGAAAAATACGAGGCAGATGGAGAATTTACTGTCATATTGGCACGTTGGCCATAGTAGCTCAACGGTTAGAGCGGCTGGAAGGAGACCACAAGATCCGTGGTTCAAATCCCGGCTACGGCATCGAATTTTTCATTCTGACTCTACCTTTCAGTAGAAATATAATTATAAGTTTCTCAGAGCGATGCAGGTGGCATTAAGAAAACCTTGATTTAGAATTAACGGTGAATTTAGTAAAACAAGTTACCATGTGGTATAAAGCAATCTATAGAAATATGATTTGAAATTATTCGCTATATATTATACATACTATATTATGAATGAAGTGCTAAACTTTTAATTCTAAACTTTACTAGGATCACTGTACTGCGAGATGACTTTTCACCTTGAGGTGCTGGGTTCGACTTATGGTTGTAGGCAGTAAGTTTTTGTTTAATTAGGATTATTGCCTACCCTCCAGGTGTTTAGAAATGAGATTTAGAGGAAATGTAAAAGTAAAAACAAGTTAACGAAAAATGTAAGGAACCGAACCAAACAGTGAAAATGCCATACAATTTTCTTTCAAGAAGTCTCTAATATGAGCGTAGGAGTTAAAGGTGGCTAATGAAATCAAATTGCCCGCAAAATATGACTATATTTCCTTGTTCTCATATAATAATAACCCATGGCGCGACAGCCGTTAGAGGGCCAAGGCCTACCAACCCGACTGCCGGCCTTACGCCCACTTACGCACGGCAGAGGTGGACGACCATCCAACCGATACGAGGAGGAGATGTGGTCAGCATCTCGGCATCCCCCAGCCAGAATGTTGGTTTCCGTGACCAGGTCCGCTTACCTAGCGTAACCTCACTTTCCTCCCGATGCTGAGTGGGCACCGGCCCTACACCTGGGACCTAAAATCCCCACCACATGGGTGGGATCGAACACGGATCGCTTTCCGTGGCCAGGGACCAAGACATGCTGCCTTAGCCCGCTACGCCACGGCGCAGGACTCCCCATAAGGAGAGATATTCCTTCCGCACTATCGTTTTGCTTAGTAGTTCTAGGTTCCACAACTTCCTTCCATCTGGCCATAACGGTTTTTAAACAAATAACCATTTGAAAACGAACTTCAAGTCCTTTACTTTGACACAAAAATTATTTGGGCATTTTCATTGAATTTATTTAATTTGGTGCAAATAAACGCCAACACAAAACGATGTATATAATTTATAAAATAAGGTACTTTTCAATTTTCGATGAATTTACTTCTGAGTCTGAAGAAAATATATAAAAAACTAGTTTGAAGAACAGTAAAATTGTAAACATAGCTACCAAATGCTATTCTGGAAGATCAAATCGTTGTAAAAAGCAGTTAAATTATATTTTTTAAAATTAAAACTTTAACTTTTCCATATATTATTTTTTATGAAGAACATGGAAGATGTGAATGGATGGATGGGCGGATGGACGGATGGACCTTGGTTATGTAACTTATTGTTTGTTACTAATAACTACGCAGTAAGCTCGGTTGGTATGTAGCTATAGGATCGTTATATTGTAAATGGTAACCCATTCGTTATTTCTGCCCACTGAGTCAGAAATGGGAAATGAAATGAAATGTGAAACCGGAGATCCCGGAGAAAGCCCGCCCCAGTGCCATGTTGTCCACCACGAATCTCACTTTGCGGTTGGCTGGAATCGAACCCGGGCCGCCTTGGTGTCAGAAATGGGAGAGTCGTATGTAAAGGTTGCCGAAAGTAGCGCACTGAGGTAGATATTAGTCATACTGATTTTCTGTTCTCAAACAGGCACTACATCTCGTAAAAATGTTGCCAGTACTCATCATCCTAATTTACCATGAGGGGACTTATTGTGTATGTGATTATGCAGAGGTTATTATGGAACAAAATATAAGATTTTTCTTCTGTCAAGCCGATCTAGCTAGTGGTCCTAAGGTAGTCTCGATATCACTCTGTTATAAGTATTTCATTACAGAAAATATTTCCTGTTCTGTTAACACTTATCCCACATAACACCAATTTTCAGTTTATTGTGGAACATTTTGTGTAATAGCATATGGTTATTGGAAATCCGATATCAACTGTTCTGAATGTGCATACGTCTATGAAGTAAAAGTATAAAAGCGATGAATCAACAAACCACTTTCTACAGACTGAAGAAACAATTGCAGTAATTTGCTTTTACTGGGATCATTTCGGTTCAATTCTTGCACTCGTTATATCGACACGATATTGGTTTTAACAGATGAATAACATATCTCGCAGTTGTGGGAGGAACACATATTTCTTCACAATTTTCTAGCCGATCGGTCTAAACTCGCACCGATTTTTCGAGTTTCATTCTCGGATGCAATTGGCCTTTTCCTATATGATTCCTGAACTCGAAGATTCACATTTGTTGACAATAGCCAGTGCTTTATATAGTTCATCTTACAGGTGGTACAGGGTATGAAAACCTTTTAACAAACTCGTTGCGCACAACGTGGGCAAATGTTTAAATTAAAGTTTGCAAACATGAATGCTTATTTTAATTACAGCGGCACCTGCAGGAACAGCGGGACATATTACCAGTGCACCTTTAGGTGGTACTTAAGGGTCTAAAATTCCCCTAGATGGTAAAGTAAAAGCGAAAGAAGTAGAAGCTACAAGAGGTTTACCATATAAAATAAAATTTTATTAGGGAAGGTATAAAACATTTACTCTAATGGAAATTAATTGATCTTTCACACTGCCCGTGTGTAGGACGCACTTTGAAAGGGTAGATCCAGACTGAAAAATTCAATGCCATAGTCGGGATTCGAACAAAGGATCTTCTGGTCTCTGTCCAGCCGCTCTAAACCATTGAGCTACTATGGCCAACGTGCCAGAATGTCATTAAATTTTCCAACTGACTCGTGTTTCTCCCAGTAAACCACTAGGAGTTCTCATAAACACATGAGACAACTACCTTAATGGCGACTTACTATGCTGTAAGTACTTTAAGGTCCGGGCTTTATAGTTCGGACCACTATTAGGTACAATTAATGGAAATGAATTGTTCTTTCACACTAGCCGTGTGTAGGACACACTATGAAAGGGTAGAGTCAGACTGAAAAATTCAATGCCATAGTCGGGATTGGAACCACGGATCTTCTGGTCTCTGTCCAGCCGCTCTAAACCACTGAGCTACTATGACCAACGTGCCAGTATGACATTAAGTGGTGGATTAAGTGGATTTGCCAAGTCGTCATCCAGTTCACCCAAATACTTTTAGACGTCAATTACTGTTGCAAGTAGTGTTAATGGGACGGTTTCCTCGATATCGTAATTTTCATTAAATATCAGTTTTCTCTACTTCAAATTTACTTCTGTTGTAGTTTTCGCGCTTACCACAGGTTTTTCTGAAAGTCTTTTCCATACTAATTCTCTTGTGCCTTTTGGAAGACATTTCAAGGATTTGAATTTTGGATCGAAAGCTATAACATCTTCGTACATATCTAATTTAGGCCAGTTATTGATTTTTTCTGTTAAACCTTCGACAAGAGTTATTTTGAACCTGAGCATATACAGGGGGTCTGAATCAGCGACATTGAGACTTAATCTTGCATAAGTTATTGCAGGTTGCACAACACTTGCTGTAAGGTATTTAGTTCCCTCAAGAAGATCATAAATATCCAGGCAAGGTTTCAGACATTCAAACAATCTTTGTCATTTCCAATTCAATTTCAGTTAATGGAATAGTATTTGAAGGTTGGGTGTCTGATACATCAATGACTGCTCTCTTAGCTTTGAGGAGACCTTCAAACATAATACAAGAACTGTTCCACCGAGTTACTACGCCTTTTTAAAAATTTATCTGTGGAAAATTAAGATCTTTCAACCTTACAGACAGTTCATTTTCTAGATACGGACTGTGTTTAAAGTGGCCCACTACTTTTCTGCATTTACTGAGGAGCATATCTGTAGAAGCACTTTTAATCGCCTTATCCAGACTTAATTGTAAAGTATGAGCAGAGCACCTAACATTGTCATATTTTGATTTCTCAATACCAAGTACAATATTCCTAGTAATAGTTATTGTATAATCGATTAGTTTTACCCGACTCGATTATTCGATTAAAATATTTTTTTCTTTAATCTAAAATAAAACGGTTAATCGATTAATCGTTTTCGTTAATCGATTAAATAACACAGCACTAATATTAACGTGTGTCAGATGCTATTCAAATTGGAGTTGGTACTGGCAACTTTAGCCCTACAACCTGCCAGCTGGACCACCACCCAGCTCCGGGTAACATTACAAGTTATTTATCCATGTTCTCCCTACCGGAGCAACGTAAATTTCATGGACTTCCCAAGCAAAACTGAAAAGTAATGTTATAATAAAGGCGTAGAGATATTGAAACTGATAAAACTTCTCAGATAAATGTCGTAACAGCCTCCCAATTTAACGATACGAATTATTCTTCAACCCTTCTTCTGAATATAATACTTGTTCTATTGGCTAAACTTTTCTTTATATAGAAATCATAGTGAAATTGCTTCATAGAGATGTTAGTTGAACCACACGTTCCTTTCAATTCCATATTAATATTTCATCTGTTGGTTTTCGCTCCGAAATTGTTTTCTCAGGCGACTGGCATGTCGAATTCCTACCAGCTGGGTGGAGCCAAATGTTGGTTTCCTAAAGAGAGAAAACTTTCGGTGAGTAGAAACTATCAAAAGCAAACTTAAGTGAAGCATTAAAAGGAATATATAAGTAATTTACTTCAATATTCTGAATAAAACATTTCTGAAAACAGTTTTTTATGTGGATGAAATATGAATTTAAAATATGAGAGAAGACACGTGAAACACATATCTCTTCTATGCATTTTATCCCTTTGGTGCATGTTTATTTGAAGGACAGATTAGTGATGTCCATATTGATTATTTGCACAAATGTCAGCTATAGACTCTTGTTTTTAATTTTAATAATCAGGAAATTGCATGAATATAATCCCATGCAAAATAATCCTGAATGCTGGATACTCATTAATAAACAAGGTCCAAAGTTCAAATTATAGATCACACTGGCGCAGTATAACGTCACATGTGGCGCAGATGATGAAAATGCCGTAAAACCTGTACTATGGGAGGGAAAAGGTTCCAAGTTTAAACAGACACATTTGTCTATTTTATATGCAGGAATTTACCATCGGCGGAGGTGACCGAATCGTAAATGCGGCTTCTGAACTTTTTTTTCCTTTTCCCTTTAAGATTTTATCAGCCGAAATAAATTACAAATGCCAGGAAGGGGCCCTAAACTTAAGCCTGGAACGTGTCCACCACCTGTGGTGCTGTATGCAGTAAGAAAGGGATTAAAACTATAACTATTGAACGAATCTAATTAATTAAAGCAAGTTATAAAAATGAATAATTATTGGAAATAATCATTTCTTCCACACTAGCCGTGTGTAGGTTAAGGTTTGAATGTGTAGAGCCAGATTGAAAACTTCAATGCCATAGCTGGGATTTGAACCACGGATCTGCCGCTCTCCGTGCGGTTGCTCTAACCTACTGAGCTACTATGGCCAACGTGCCGACATGACATTAAATTCTCCAACTGACTCATATGTTTCCCGGTAGACCACTAGGGGTTCTCATATGCTATGAGTAGGGAGCGGATTTATATACACTAAAATGTGGCAAATAGACAAGCAGAAAGGCACTAAAATGGGCAAAGTATGCACTTAAATAACCACTAAAAATTTGCTAAGTAAACACTTAGATATACAACATTTTAGTAAAATGGCTCTTTAAGTCCGCTGTAGCTAATAGTAGAAATTATTATGATGTTATTTACAGTTCAGAATGATTTATAATTTTCAGCAAATTATTTTTTCCCATAGAGTTTTAATAGAAAAGCAGCGTTAACGTTCCTCTAATAAAGCGAAACACTTGTTTTCGTAGATCACAATTTCACTCACAATATGTGAAACTTACATGTTTTGTCTCCAGTAGTTTCTGAGAAGTACTTTACAAGGTCTTTGAAACTAGGATGATAATAGTACTAATAGAAACAAGAATGATTAAACTCACTTGTTTCACACAAGGCTGACAAAAAATTACTTTCCCATCTGTACTGAACGATCGATCACCATTTATCCACCGTTAAAGAAGTACATTTCTGTTGCTTCTGTCTTTTGATATATCTGCGTAGGAAACTGATCTATGTGTGCACTTGAAACACTGCTTAGAGAATTGGCTTTCCATTCCCCACATAAAGAGTTGTCGTTTGTCAATCCGTTGAAACATCATTGAGCTGGTCTTTGCTACTCGTCCTTGAGCGAATTCTAAGATATTTCCATGAAGTCATTAGTGCATTGTGACATGTCTGTAAGGCAGATACCTACCTGGCTAAACCCCTTTTGGTATATCCTATGTGCAGCAGTAAGAAATTTCTTTTCCCCGAAAACTTCACGTTGAAACCAACAAATGCAAAAGCTGTTGTCACAAATTACAAGCACTATTAAGCAGAATAGGTACAAATGCATGAAATAGGCATTTATACGCACTATAAAACTAAGAAATTGGGCTAATAATTGTAGGAAACGTGCTTATACCTTAAAAGCCTACGTTTTTGAACAGAGGAGTAAAATAGGCAAATAGGGCACAATCCGCCCCATAGCTATGAGACGCGCAACTTTTGTGGTGACTTACTATGTTGTAAGTACTTAAGCCCAGGCTTCATAGTTAAACCACTATGCTATTCAGGTAATTGATGGAAATAATCATTTCTTCCACACTAGCCGTGTGTAGACTAAGGTTTGAATAATTATTGTAAGCAATGAATTTTTGTTATGTGGCCATTCTTTTAAAATGGCACCAGAATTAATTAAATAAAGTTTGTCGTCCTGTCAGGTGCTGATAGAAACAGCTGAGTGCTGCAAAAGCATCGCCATATTTGTTTTATGCAGTGCGCTTTCCTGTGAGAAAGTTCTGCTGCTATTGTGCCACGGAACCATATCCCATCGTTATTTAGGTACGCCAAACAAGGCCATTTTAAGATGATCAAAGCAAACTATTTCAGATTTCATCAACAGATTCATCAATTAATGAGGAGTATGTCGGTAGCTCCGGCAAATGAGAAGATGATGTTCCTGTTTGGGAGAGACTATGCCTTTTGTACAAAGGAAGATAGAGACCAAGAGATGTCAGGAAGTCATCATTGCGTCCTCAGCGGTAGGTATATACTGAGAAGCAGCAACTGAAAAAGGAGGAACATTTATCCCGCTCCCATAATACGGAAAAGAAAAAGAAAATTCATCTGCACCCAGTATAGGTCCAGTACAGATCCTCAGCGAAGACGATGACGAAGTGTGGGTGCCTTGTGCTGACTAGTTTGTTGAAAAGTGTGTGGGTTCTTAGTCTTTTTAATGTGAAACAGATTCTTAAATATTCTTTGTAGGTGTCAATTTTAAGACCAGTTTTGCCTTCGTATAATGAAGGTTAGAAACAATAAAATAAAACTAGGTTTTATTTACAACTCTAGATAATATTAACTTTTTTTTTTTTATTCTCCTGCATTGAATGTTTATTTCCTATTTGACTTGACCCTACCCATTATATTGTGACTTTTGGGTTCGGAGAATTAGAAATCTGGTTTATTGAAGTTCAATCTACTGTTTATTTCCGTAGAAACACGGTTTTGTACAGGCCTGCCAGTAGCATAATTACGTAAGATACAAAAATACAACTTTCAAGGTCGTCTGTCACACGACCAGAAGGAAAAGATCTATCAAAAACCTTAGCCTATATACGGCTAGTGTGAAGAAATAATTAATTTCCATAAATTAACTAAAATAATAAGAAGATGAAGCCTGGGACTTAAGTATTGTACTTACAATAGTAAGTCACCACAAACGGTGTATCTCGAATGAGAGAGACCCTAGTGGTTTACCGGGGAAATATACGAGTCAAGTGTTTGGCCATGGTAGCTCAATTGGTAAGAGTGACTGGATGGAAACCAGGAGATCCGTGGCTCAAATCCCGGCCATGACATTGAATTTTTCATGTTGACTCTATCAAAAACCTTAGCCTATATACGGCTAGTATGATGAAATGATTAATTTTCATCAAATAACTAAAATAACAGTACACTTTCAAACCACAGCTGCACGCACACGATTATCAGGTTCAATTACGCCTTCCCCTTGACAAACTAGCCGCGGCTACTTCTATACCTCCACTCATTGTTCAAGAAATTAGTGGAAAGTTCTGTAACTATCAAGACGGCACCAGAAAGTTGAACCCCCCAGACATCTACCTGTCTTTTTCTTTCTCCGTTTCGGCAAGCTTTTATGTCAGCGCCGCACTATCTGTTTCTTTGCGTGCGCCGCCAGCGCCCGTCGCAATAATGCCTCGCGACAATATCAGACTATTTAAGCCAAATCCAAGCATTTTACTGTAAGTGGATTTATAATTTCTAAGTTTACGTGTGTGTGTATTGAGAAATATAGGGCTACCTACGTTTTAAGTATACAATCTTGTGTTTAAAGTTTTATCAGGTATTGTTAAAATGAAAAACATTGTGATTAACAAAAAAGTAGAACCACAAAGCCTTAAGGTCTTTCATCGTAAAATTTAATCGGACTATCCTCAGTAGTGTCTGAATAAATAGGTCATTTGCACTAGAAAAACCATTTGTATAAAACGCTGTTGAAAGAAAATATGAAGAACTGGGTCTCATACTTTCAAAGAAAGGTACAAGTTACTTAGCTTGAGTATGTGCATTCCTTATTCCGCGTATCGCAGCGTGCCAAGGAGCTCCAACCCTTCAATTGTCGTTTGTCGTGTGCAACACAACCAATTTCGTAATAATGTTAAGCGCAATTGCACAATAGTTGGTCGGAAATTTGGTGAAGTGGGCTTTTTAATATTCTAAATGCTGCAATTTACTAGTTCTAATACACATATTTACATAAAATTTATTACCAAATTCAGCTTTGGGTGTAGGAGGAAGCCATGAATAAGCACATTTAAGCACCAATGGAATCTATCAAGGTATAATCCCCGCAAATAAGTGAACAGAGCTGCAACACAACATAAAAGTATGTCAACTTAAGCACCGTAAAAGCTGCAGGTATTTACTGCTCAATTTTCTTGCAAGTCTATAAGCGATATCATCTATTTAGTTTGATAAGATGTGTAATTATTTTAATTTTAATTAATTATTGTATGAATAATGATTAATAAACCTCTTCCCTTTGTTTTGTTACTTAATGCATACTTTTTATTTTAATAGATAAGCATTTCTAGCTCTTTAAAGATAAGAATCATATTATGGGTTTGTTCCTGTAAAAATGTTAAATGATAGCTACCTACCACGTGACAGTGCGTTGTGGCATATTGACCTTCAGTGGCACAACACTGCACTCGCTTGTTATCTTGTTTTATAGAAGAGCAAAATATTAGTAACTTGGCGTACAGTAAGTTAGAAAACACAAATAAAACACTTGGGAGCTGTGTGTCTGATATGAAGGTTTAACCCATTAATTTTTAAACAAATATGTAAATTACCACTGCAGACGCCCGTTTTGTCACTTGGAACGAAACGATCTTGATGTCCTTATCTTTCTCTTGTCACAATATTCAGTCACACTATATATGACTCCTCGCGCTTGCCTGCATGTCACGTTACTGTCCAGAATATGTGATAAGATCTGAACAGAGTGTACATATACTGACTCACCATGTATATGCCATAGGCTTGTGTAAACAACTGTTTAACAAAATTTCCGATACGCTACCATGATTTGCCATCTATAGCACGTCTCACGCTTAGAAGACAGTACAGACCTTCTGGGGTGCCCTGTTGCCACATATACCATACGTACAATAGCAACTTCGGTCACGACTTGGGTCCGCCGGTTTGATATTGTATTGTAAATGATACATTATTCATACGGAACTATCTACACTGCTATTAATTTCTATTTTGAGAGATTCAATTTCTGAGTGCATGCATTTTAATTTTTACTCCTCCTTTTACTTCTTACTTTAGTAGTTCAAAACACGATTTTGCAGACAAAAATTTATATTACAACAAACCAAATGGAGGCATGTAATGATAAGAGCTTTAAATATGCTTTGAATATGTCGATTGCTTTTATGCTTCTTCACTGTCGTCCTTCCATTTCGCCGTTCGTTAGCTTCGACGAGAAATCTGATAATACTTTCTCTTATTATTATTATATACTTGTTGCAACTTCTTTCATATTCGAACCTTAAATCGTGTAGGAAATGATTTAAAGTGGACCTGGAGATATTAGGTAGGGTGTCGTCATCACTGTTTACTCTTGTCAAAACCAGATTCAGAGTGGCTGGAATGTTTTCAAGCATCTAACATCAGCTTTAACTGCATGTTACCTCCATTGCAGCGGTAAGCGATACTGAACATGTCTGAACTTACCTGGTTCTCACAGGCGGGAACCAGGAATACCAAAAATGAAACGGCCTGTTTGTTTCACATTAAGCTAACAAAATATAATAAGATTGAGTTTTAGTGCGAAAAATTATGAGCGTAAAAAACTATGATAATTCTTTATTGAACAGCCCTCGTATTTGCCCTTGTTCCTAACGTCCCACATATAGGACAATTGATTATTCATATATAACTGTATGTTGGGCAGTAAAACCTGTCAAAATAAGTAAAACTAACTTAAAACAACACAATACGTAGGAACTGAAGGACAATTTAACGTGAGATTCATTTCAGGCATATCTGGGTTAACTCACTTTCATTAATAACCCTCTATAAATGTGTTTTAAATATCTTTTAAATAATATTAATATTCATTATTTCAAAAATAAATTCAAATTAAACTTTTTTCCTAATGCTATAAAATGATAAATTTGAAATGTATAAATACCACAAAATGTTAAGTGTAAAAATCGAAATGCTCTATTTCTGAGCCCTGACCCCTAATAATAATACCTCACAATGAACTAAAAAAAGACCATTCGTCTAGAGATTTCACCATTCTGTTTTAAGTGTTTTGCAGGTAAGAGATGAATGACACAAGAACTTCATTCTAAGTTTGTTTCCAGTGTAACACTCCGTTGCTGATGTTCGCTGATTTGAGATTGCAGCCTTCAGTTTATTACGAATTCTATTACTTGGCGTTCTGGAGACACGGGTCTCAGCTGCCGCTCCAATAGTCAATTAGTGCCTAAAATACGCTCTTCCTCTTATCAATGGTTCATGTCATCTGCTGTTACTCAGCTTCGTGTTGGATGCGTTTGAACCTACTGCTGTTTGCTTTATTGGAGCATGGACTTAGCTGAAAAATCATAGAGTCTAGAAAACTTGAACATTAGATGCAGTGTCAGAACTCGCTTCATAGTTATGACAAAGAAAAAAAAAATAGAACCTCCGTGGCAAAGTCTTGGTTCGCATTAGAAAGGTCTTGAGCTCGATTAATGTCGATCAGCCACTGACATTTAGTTTTTATACATTTTCCCTGGTCAGTAGGAGCTTATCAGGTTTTTTTACCACGCATCCCTTTCCATAATTTGTGTTTCATTTTGTTTCTATGTTTTCGGTGCATGTCGGTAACGGACAGATGGTGTGGATGCTTGCTCAAAAGAAAGAGTGTTTTCATGGGCACCATACTGTTTCTTACTCAAGGAATCATTTATCGCATTGTCTAAGGAGCTCCTGGTGCCTGAAACTCTCATGGACTTCCGCGGGTCTCTTTAATCTATCTGCCTGCGGTCTCTAGCCTTCTGGGTGCCCTAACTTCTCCCTTGCTTCCTCCTGGGAATGCATTAGGTTGCAGAGCGCAAGCATCTCTGTGTGGCCTATGCCCTATAGCTAGATCAATTCCCATCGAATTTTTTGTATATCAGGTAATCCAACCTTACACTCTTCAGGCACCCTTCAGGGTAAGATAGAGATGATGAAGCTGTATAGAGGGCAAAAAGAGGAAGAGAAAAAGAAAACAGTCACACGTATTTCTACCTCCTGAAATTTGGCTGGCACATGTTGCAAAGTGTTCTTCATGGGAATACAATGTGCAAATTTAGAGAATATATCTTTAAAAATGACGCCATATGTAAGACTGTGAACCAAAGTGGCTTCAAGTCTTCTTCTGTGACATAATGTGATTTGGGGAAGAGCTTTTTCAGATATAAAAGTGCCCTCGGTGACAAACGCGGTTAGGAAACTGAAAATGTACCAGTAGAACATTGCAGAAACTCAAGACTGAAAGGAGCGAGCGGGGAGGTTCCGATGGTTTCTTCTGCGGCCTGTATTTGGGAGGTCCGGGTTCGATTCCACCGAATTTCCTCTCCCCCCATTTCATCTCCATTATCATTTCATATCATCTCTTAGGGTAGGAGAGTTGGCGGGTGTCACGGCACAGCATGGCAGGATGGCGTGCTCCTGGTAAACACTTCCTCTTCCTGGAGGACGGTTTCCGGTATGCGGCACGATCTTGTGGGCCGTTTCTGGACCACGGTGGGTGGATACCAGTTGTACTGGCGTGCTTGCGGACCCCGCCCTCTGCACTGTCGGGACTCTGCCCTGTCTCCTCTCGCCTCATCCTTCCTTCCTGGGATGTCCCACGTGCGGCACAGGTAACACAGCTCAAGACTGATGGCAGGACCGAGTCCCCTCTGTACCGTAGTCCAATCCAATTCAGCCCAGTCCAAGACTGAGAGGTCATATGAACTTAAATACAACACCTCAAAGAAGCAGTGTCTGTAGAAATAAGGTTTCATTGTTTGATTTTATTACTTTCTCTGTAGGTACTTCATGCTTTATGCAGAAGTGTTAAAAATAAATACTTTTTAGTTTCATGGTGCCTAAAATTTAAGCACTACACATTATTTCATTACTGCAGTGAGTTCTTTATACAAAGTTTAAAAAATCAGCACGCACTTTCCTGAAGGAACTTATATGAAGATACAACTATAGGATAGGTGATTAAGGTGATTAAACAAGGGTCTTAGTAATAACTAAATGCAGCAGATTTCTGCCTTTTTCCATAGGTGCACTGCACATGGACTGTACTGTTACTGCTTGCACATGTAAACAACTGCAAGTAGTACAATCTGAGTATGACAACCGTCTTACTGCGAGAGGAAACAAAACAGTCGCGGTATACTTCGCCTTGACCTTGCGTCTGCAAACACTTGACAGGCAATGTTCACTAGTTTACAGAGCACTACGTTACGTGGTTTTCAACGTATGCACATTTGATGGTCGTGCTGTACACCAGACGTCATTCATACTATGTCCAGGTAACTGTTATGACACGCAAGCAGACATCCCTCCGGCCTTTAGTAATAACGATATAAATATGCTATAAAATTAAGTTTAATGACGATGCTAGTGCTTGACGTAAGACGTTACTACAGAATTACCTCTTACTATATTGTCGCGCATATGCTTTCCATGGAGATGTTAGATTCATGCTTTAAAGATTTTTATACTTTTTTTTCTTAAGTAAGGTCACTAATATACTTCACCTTTTAGAGACATCATTTTTGTCCCAATTTAGGATCATATACAATTGGGTACACGGTAGCATGCCGAGGCATTTATTTTGCTACGTTCCCTCCGCCTTTTTAATATCGGAGAAAGTTCTTTTTTTGTACACCAGGCATCATTGAGGCCCTCCTATTTGTTTGAATTACATTCCGGAAACGTGCGTTAGCCTAGAAATAAACCCAGTCCTAGGTGAGCGGCAAAATGAAGAGTACACAAAAATTTCAATGAGTGGCTGGAAGGTCAAGTTCACGACCGTGATCCAAATTAGCTCATGGTTCCGTCTGAGACTAAAAGTCATTAAACTATTAATACAGGGCGCTTTAAGGGCTCAGGATCGAAAGAAGAAGGGGTGGATGTAAAACTAGAGCAACTGCAGTCAAAACTAGAGCTACATAGAGAGTGGGGCATCGGTATGACAGAAGTGATTAGCTATTTACTTACCAACAAACTACTGCCCTTTATATCTCTAGAATTCCAAGCATCGCCTCTGCAGAAAGGGAAGCATGGGAAGAAGCTTAAATCTAATACAATCACCTGGAATTTCCTTTCCATAATTGGAAGATGTTATATATGGAAATCTTTCTCCCTATCAATCAACATGAAAATGTTATTCAGAAGTAAGAAATGAGTGTGAAACTGCTCTGAGAGGTCGCGCAGTCTAATTAGCCAGGAAAATATAGCAAATGTGCCTTCTCTGAATAGAGGGAATTACGGTATCACATACTGTGTACGAGGAGCGTGACATTTTCGTACCATTAGTGGAACTGCATTGACAGGATTTCGCAGTAATCCGAGTAACAACGTCCATGACTTGACTAGGTCTGTGGCCTTCCTTAACGGGTTTGGATTCGACTCTTGAAAGTTGGCAGCTGTGCAGATATATTTGATTGAAAAGTAAACTCGTGTTTCAGCCAGGATGATTAACTAAGGTATTTTTGTAGACAAGCCTATTGCAGATTTAAGGATAGCACGCTTTTCAAAATGGCTTTTCCTATTTTTCACTTGGTATGGTTGCGTCGTTTCTTTAGGTAACATATTTATAAAACGGCACAAAATATTAATACTATGTATTTTCCATTACTTTCACCGAACTTTCAAAACTTTGGGGTCATTTATGCAAACCGTAAAAGTAATTTTTGTGTTATTTTTTCAGAAGCTTTTGTCTGGAAAATTTCTCTTATGCATGCTCATTCATATTTTATTTCCTGTCATAGAAACTACAAAAACTGTGGTTTGCGACGTAATTCGAAATTATACGGTTTAAAATGCAATGAGCATTACAGTTACAATTTAATTAGGTACTCGTAAATATTATAAAGTAGATTAAGAAGTAGCCAATTTTTCAACTTTTGTTTGAAGAGTTAGAGGCTATAATATTGAGCTTCTTTAGGCACTCTATTAAACATTTCGATTGAAATATTATTAAAGTACTGCTTGGATTTCGTAAATCTTAGCGAATCAGATACCAAAACATGTTTATTCCTCGTACCATCATTGTGTATTTCATCCTGATTTGTAACTGTATATAACTTTGTATAAAATGAGACAGTTGTCAATGTACTGAATTATGACGGTAAGTATTTGAATCTGTATAAAAATGGGTGACAATGAGCATTAAATGCTGAACCGGTAATAATATGTATAGCCTTCTTTGGATTAAGAGAATTTTAACAATATAAGCCCCGTATGTGAATTCCATAAGATAACATACTATGAAAAAAGCGTAATATGATTGTTTAAGAAAGCAATTAGAGTCAATCTTTTAAGTTGAAGAAAAACTATAACTCGAGATAACCTGGTACATAAATGGAAAATGATTAGACCAGGAAAACATGGGGTCAAGTACTACACCAAGAGGTTAAAATTCAGATCCTTGGTAATTGTGGTTTTGCTCAGTGGGAATAATAAGTGCCGGGTTTTATCAACGTTGAACACAAAACCATTGGATTCAAACGAAATTACACCATCATGAAATGCACACTCCTTAAATGAATTTAATTTCTGTACATTCTTCAGTTTAGAAAGTACTGAGTAATGAGGTACCGTCAGCGAAAAAATTGAGTAACAACCAAGATTACGGGATGAATCATTAACCATTAATAAACACAAGAATGGTCCAATTACCGAGCCTTGAGGAACACCATATACAATTAACCCTAGATTAAATAAAATACGTTCATTTGAAGTAGTTTGCGTTCGATTAGATAGGAAAGATATTCTTAAATTGAGTTCTTTACCTCTTACACCTTAATGACATAGTTTGTTACAAAGTATATCTTGATTAACACAATCGCAATCTTTCGAGAGGTCACAGAATAGAGCGAATATCAAAACAACCGACTACTCTTTTAACTGAATTATGAATAGCATGCTATAGACATGATAATATTTGACTTGACTTTAGCTCGCTTGCTTTACTCTCGCAGATAAAACATTCATAATCCCTTTCCTTCCCAGAGGTTGCTATAACTTTTAATCCTATAACTGTAGGCCAAGTATTGTTTATAGATTTGAAATCTTTGCAAAAGAAACGCCTAAATGTTTTGAGTTGTTAATTTATCTATTCTTTCTTTCCTTCTTTTTCTTCTTTACTAAGTTAATGTGAATTAATTTCCTACTTTTTGGTACTAACTATGCAAATTCTAAGGCACCATGCAAATGCTATCAGCTGCTTATGTTGAAAACATTTAAGTAATAAATAGTTTAATGAAAGGGCAACAGAATGATAGAATCGGTTAAAATATGATCTTATGTAGTAACATTACTGCATTATTGAAGTTAATTTTCATAAAGAACTTCTGTTATACTGCTTTTGGATGAGAACGTTTCTTTTTTAGTCTTATGCTACATTTAGCATCATTTTCTTCTCCGTTACTTTAACTTGATGTGTCAATTATCTTGTGCAATATAACACGTATAAATAAAGATGAATATAAATATAAACCATATTAAGTTTAAAAAGTTCCAAATTTAGTTTATGGATTTTTATTTCACTATTAATTCTTTAAAAATTTGAGTTTACTTTTACATTAACATTGTGTTAAAAGCATTACCTGCTTATTAGTTATGTTTTTATTCAAAATCTCAAACTTATATATTTTGAGCATATAAAAGTTACAAAATTGTTACGATACACCTTAAAGTATTGAATACGATTTCAAAATTCTAAAAATTCATCTTCTAGCTGTAACCAAGTGAATTGAAATTCCCCCACGAGGTGGTTAAAATTGCATCTACTCACTTTATAAACAAATGTTTTTAAACTTCCAGGAAATTCAGAGAATTTGTTTGGGAAATCATATACATATTTCCGTAATACGAGATATAAGCCTATGTGCGGTACCTACCAAAACAAAAAGTACACTTCTCTAACTTCAACCAACATCAAATGATATAAAACTAATCATTTGTTAGTTATAATACGGCATAAGATGATGGAATTTGTCAATCCCTTAATTTAAAGCTACAAGTAATTTGGAAATCCTGTTTTGTTGAAACTGAAGTATAGAACTTAAATATACTAGAATTTTATTATTAAAGGTTTCCATACAGGGCTGTTACTTCTTATTCCTACTATATATTTTAGGGATTTACGTAGCCAAAATATCGGGGCATTCACTTAAACGGTTTACGGGTACTAGGAATACATTTCACATATAAAGAAGCTATAAAATGGTGTACTGTTAATGGAAACAGTGCCCGTATTCTTAGTGATTCGCAATCAGCTCTACTCGCTATTAATGATAAATACAACTTAAATTCATTAGCACATGAAATCAGAACCTTGCTTCAAAACCATCCAGGACATATTTGCATGGGATGGGTTAGAGGACACAGTGGAATTTTAGGTAACGAGAGAGCTGATTGCTTGGCTAAGAAGGCTGCAGAATCCAATCTTCCTGTGACATACTCTTTATGTCCTATTTCTACTGTAAGGAGAATAATACATCAACATATTCTTGAAGAATGGAACCAACAATGGCTAACAACTCCAAATGGAAGTTTAACAAAAACATTATTTTTCCCTAGTGTATATGACAGAGGAAAATGTGAAACTCTTGTACCAAATTTTGTTTTGACACAATTTTTAATAGGCATGGTAAATTTGGTGAATACTTATCACTTTTTCACTTAACGTCTAACTCCAAGTGCATGTGTGGTGAAGAATTTCAAACTGTGGTTCATCTCCTTTTCTGTTGTCCCATTTTCTGGAGAGAAAGACAAGAATTATTATTCAAGCTAGACTCTCTAGGAACTGAATTTTCTGTTCCGCTCACATCTTTGCTAATGAAGCCACAACAGTATAAGTACTTCATGATGTTTGTAAACTCAGTGTTTAAACGTCTGAAGTAGTTTAAATTAATATGCATCAGATTATAACATATTTTCTTCCTTCTAGTATTTAAAATATTTTTGTTAAAATTGTGTATTTTTATGTATCAGCTATTACCCTAGTATACCACTGTGTAAAATAGGGTTCATAAATCTGGATAAATAAAAAAAAATGTATTTCACTCTCTTTTGGCTGCAACCATCCGACGCATTCAATTTTGGAGCATGTGGTTCAAGTAAGCACGAAAATTTAACATAATTGATGCACAAAGTATAGTTCATCGTCACTCTCTTTAGAAAAAAAACAGATTTTTCCACCTTTGATATGGACTATAATTCTTGTTTTCCGTCTTAGATGTTAGACAACTACGTGGAATACCTCACTCACTGCAACCTACCTAGATCTGCATCCCGCCAGATGAAAGGCATAGAGGTGAACGAATCACAGAAGTTTACAGGTCAGCTCATACAGATCAGAAATACAGGTGAAAGTCTTAAACATTTCAGGCTTGAAAATTCGTGTTGCCGGTATAGCTTTCTTATAAAGGACGGCGATGACCAGCAAGTCCTCAAGAAGACTATTGTTATTGAACAAGCATATGCACCATCTGTCCGAAAGCACAAAAAAATCTGCATTACTAAAGCTTTGGCTTCTAGAAGCTATACCAAAGCATGGCATCCACCGATTTTATTCCTTTAAACTTTATACTTTTATAGTCTTACAAAACAGGGTTGTGCAGATACATTTTATTTCTAATTAAACTATATAACTAATAAACCTAATGCTGCCGACTTCCAGCCGCTTACAATATAATTCTAACCTATTCAGCAATCTTATACAAATTACACAACTAAAAATTTTTAAACTAATTACAAGCATCTGCTTGCATCTATTTTATTCTTTAATAGGATTGCTGGCCTAACCTAAATTGGGTTCATCATATTTCTTCCTGTTGATCACGAGTTGTTCCATTCTACATCTGCCAGCCTCTATCCTACCATGGGTATCCAAAGTTGTCATCATAGTTTGATCATCACGGGCTCCTCCTGGTTCTGAAGTAGGTTGTCATCTCACTGTAGAAACGACTGCTCCTCCACTAGTCCATTCACTTACTATTCCACCTCAATATTTCTGACATCCTTTTTCGTAATCCACTTATCCCATTTATAATGTATGTTGTCCTCAGTATCCAAAGTTGTCATCATCGGTTGATCATCATGGGCTCCTCCTGGTCTTGAAGTAGGTTGTCATCTCAGTGTAGAAACGACTGCTCCTCCACTAGTCCATTCAGTTACTACTCCACCTCAATATTTCTGACATCCTTTTTCGTGATCCACTTATCCCATTTATAATGTGTGTTGTCCTCAGTATCCAAAGTTGTCATCATGGGTTGATCATCACGGGTTCCTCCTGGTTCTGAAGTGGGTTGTCATCTCAGTGTAGAAACGACTGCTCCTCCACTAGTCCATTCAGTTACTATTCCACCTCAATATTTCTGACATCCTTTTTCGTGATCCACTTATCCCATTTATAATGTATGTTATCCTCAGTATCCAAAGTTGTCATCATGGGTTGATCATCACGGGTTCCTCCTGGTTCTGAAGTGGGTTGTCATCTCAGTGTAGAAACGACTGCTCCTCCACTAGTCCATTCAGTTACTATTCCACCTCAATATTTCTGACATCCTTTTTCGTGATCCACTTATCCCATTTATAATGTATGTTGTCCTCAGTATCCAAAGTTGTCATCATGGGTTGATCATCACGGGTTCCTCCTGGTTCTGAAGTGGGTTGTCATCTCAGTGTAGAAACGACTGCTCCTCCACTAGTCCATTCAGTTACTATTCCACCTCAATATTTCTGACATCCTTTTTCGTGATCCACTTATCCCATTTATAATGTATGTTGTCCTCAGTATCCAAAGTTGTCATCAACGGTTGATCATCACAGGCCCCTCCTGGTTCTGAAGTGGGTTGGGTAGAACCGACTGCTCCTCCACTAGTCCATTCAGTTACTATTCCGCCTCAATCTTTCTGACATCCTCGGTTGTTGGTGATCCACTTATCCCATTTATAATGTATGTTGTCCTTAGTATCCAAAGTTGTCATCAACGGTTGATCATCACAGGCTCCTCCTGGTTCTGAAGTGCGTTGGGTAGAACCGACTGCTCTTCCACTAGTCCATTCAGTTACTATTCCGCCTCAATCTTTCTGACATCCTCGGTTGTTGGTGATCCACTTATCCCATTTATAATGTATGTTGTCCTCAGTATCCAAAGTTGTCATCATCGGTTGATCATCATGGGCTCCTCCTGGTCTTGAAGTAGGTTGTCATCTGAGTGTAGAAACGACTGCTCCTCCACTAGTCCATTCACTTACTATTCCGCCTCAATATTTCTGACATCCTTGTTGGTGATCCACTTACCACATTTATAATGTAAGTTGTCCTCAGTATCCAAAGTTGTCATCATCGGTGGATCATCACGGGCTTCTCCTGGTTCTGCAGTGGGTTGGGTACAATTGACTGCTCCTTCACTAGTCCATTCGATTAATATTCTGCCTCAATCTTTCTGACATCCTCAGTGGTTGGTAATCTGCCTGTCTTATTAATAATCTATGTTGTCCTCTTTGCTTTTCTTCTAGGTATTGTTCCAGCCCTGGTCTTGATACCTTGCCTGCAAGTTCCTCTAAGATTTCACAATCTTCTTTCTTTTTAAGGATATATTCTAACAGTTTGCCTTCTAAAAGTTGCCTTTGTTCACTAAGTTGATCTTGGTGTTCTTTTGTCATTCAAATAGTACATGTTCCAGAATATCCTGAAGTTCACAAATACCACAATTATTCGTTTCCTTCCTCCGTATTTTCATAGAATACGTACCATACGGTCCATGTCCTGATAAGAAATGTATTAATCCTTGTTTTGGAAGTAGATGTTTCATTCTAAGACTGTCCGAAAGCACAGTGAAACATTACGACACACCCGAAATGTGAGAAGGAATTGAATGAAAGGAAAGCAGTGATAGGTAAGAAACTATCCCAGCATTCGCCTGGCGGTAAAGGTAATCGAAGACCAGGCCTCCCGAATACGATCGCATGCAAGCATTTTGCTCAGCTCTTCCTTGGTATTCTTGACACTTTTTATGAGTAAATGCTCATTTTAGTTACATATGTTTTACAATATTTTGGTTTCTCTACCACGTGGGTAGAGAAAGTCTTTTATACCATTGAAGAGTTCGATAGCAAAATTTCATTGCACATGTGTTTTGTCGACCCTTGAATGAAAATATTTTTGAAAAAATGTGTGAGTAACGGAAGAGCATAACCAAGAACGAATTGTCAGTTTTAACATGGTTTCCAGAATGAAACACGAAGATTTTCAAGAAAATCAAAGCGTCCAAAACTAATGTTTATTTAGATATATATTCATACATTTTCATTTTCTCAAAGACGGCTCCGATTGTAGCGTTCTATGAAATATATTTTTTATGAAAAATCAAAGTGTGATTCCTGAATTTTCTGGAAATAACTCCTGAAGTACTCTTTATTCTAATCACCTTTGCATTACTAGTGTACTGTAAGAAATAATCTGGTTATCTTATTATAGCACAGTGCCTGTGTCAAATATATTTTGTGAGGAGGTAACCGTTCTCGAAGTATTCTTTATTAATGTTTTGAATTTTCAATAAGGATCCCCTGTTCATGTTATGTCCAGGACACTGAAAGGAGCGGAATGTGAAAGGCATTACAGCGGCATAGCTGAATTGAGTATGGCTTAAATCTACTGTATTATTCTATTTCCATTTTAGAAGGAAATATAAGATAAACCCACTGATGTCAAATGTAGCCTTTGCGTTCATTAAGTATTTATATTTTATACTAGAAGCTATTCTGCGGTTGGAAATTACTTGACTGCCACTCAGTGATGACCTGGGGATGTATCCAGAAAAGAAATAGATGGATTACTGAGAGTTAAATCTGGAAAAATTAAAATATTATAATAAATAAAACGTACAATTGTTGGTATATATGCAAAACTTAATTAGAAAAAGAAAGAAAACTAATTTTTGCCCATAAAAAGCCTAAAATGAAAGCTTATTTCAGCTAAAAGTTTGGGGGACAGTAATGACGATAAAATAGTATAATGTAAATACAATACGTGTACTGTATTTGACAAGTGTACAACTTAAATAGCGTGGCAAAGTACTACTCCTCAGAGACTGTATTAGGTTGCCAGTCTCATAGGACACACAGTCCGCCTGACCCTTAAGTGGCGGCTTGCGGTTTAGACCACAAGTCCTTTATGTCTCGTCTACCTCCCACATCTCGTTGGTACAAGTAATGGTTAGGGAACCAGAGACCGTGCAAATTACCATTCTCCCTAGTTAAACGTACTACACAACTCAACTGCTTTCATGTGCATCCAAAAATCTTGCTTTGTCTACGAATGCGGTACGAAATCGACAATCCAGAACATAATTACGGCTCCATATTGTGATACTACGTGTACTGCCATTGGCGAGGACATTGCTTTGTGGTGGAGCTATCCGAAGTCACAAGCGTGTAAACAAGGTTGCAGAATTGCAAGTAGAGGATCATAGATTCACAGAGCCGCAAACGTTGCAATAGAATTGATTTTGCTCTAATGCTCCCACTGTACTCTGTGTGGAGTAACGGTGGTTATATTTTGCTGCTCATTTGACTACAGAATTCCAGACAAACTTTGAGGCAAATCCTAAAACGCTCAGAACTTGTTCATTCAGTCATGTCAATAGGTTTTTCACCTACATAACACAAGACGGAGCGTAAGAAACCTTACTAATTCCGTATGTCCGATTTCTTATCAGTGGCAGTGGTATTGCAATATGGATTTACTCAGGACCGTAGTGAACGGGGAACGCAGATGTACGCCGTACCCCCTCTACTTTTCGGAGAAGGGACGCAGTCCCCTTACTAATATTATTTATCCTTTTTTGATTCATTACCTTTCTTAATTTAAACATTGAAAATACTGCGTGATTTACAGTAACAAATTACAATAGCAGTAGATGGAAAATAATCTTAATACGTTTTCCAATATACGAGGGCTGTTCTATAAAGAATGATCACATTTTTTTTTGACAACGTACCTTTAATTTTGATGGTGCTTCTCAAAATAGTCTGCCCTGAATTCGATGCACTGGTCCCAGCGTTTCTGCCAGTCTTCAAAGACGTGCTGGAAACCATTTATTGAGAGATCCTGCAAAACCACCTCCGCAGCCTTCACCACTGCTTCTGATGATGGATAATGCCTCACACGAAGGCGTTTCTTCAAGTTAGGGAATAGAAAAAAGTCACATGGCGCTAAATCGGACTATAGCAAAGATGAGGGATGCACTTCACTTTGATTTTTTCAAGATATTCAGTAACAACATTGGCAATATGCGACCGCGCATTATCGTGTTGCAGCATCTAACCTGCTTCATGGAAATGCGGTCTTTTGCGCCTGATATGGACTTGCAATATTTCCCTGTAGTATTTTCCAGTTACTGATGTGTGCAGGTACAACATGCTGATAAACCATTCCATGAATATCAAAGAATGGGATCATCATAACTTCCCCAGCAGAAGCAACCACTTTTGCTTTTTGGGGGGTTGGTGATGAAGGAGATTTCCACACTGAGATTTGCTGTTTGCTCTCAGGATAAAAATGATGTAGCGAAGTTTCATCAGCAGTGATTACGTTTGATAGAAGCTCCGGATGTTCCTCTAACATCAACTTTAACTGCATGTTACCCCAATTGCATCGGTAGGCGATACTGAATATATCTGAATTTGCCTGGTTCTCACAGGCGGGAACCAGGAGTACAACAATGAAACTACTAAGGTGTGTTTGTTTCACATTAAGCTAACAGAATAATATAAGATAGAATTTAAGTGCGCAAAATTATATCTGTAAAAGATCACGATCATTCTTTATTGAAAAGACCTCGCACGTCGTAATTCCAAGATACGGCATTAAACTGAAACCCACATACTATTTGCAGGAGGGTTCGGTCTGTGTGACCATCTCAGCGAAAGTGAGTGTGTGGTGTTTTAGGGTCCGTCGAAAGCGACGCCATTTGGGCCCCACAGTGAACGTTTTCTGCATTCATGCTTGGGGTTGGGACTTGACAAACATTGTAAAAGAAATAACAATATACACGAGGCGGGTAAGGCGTGCTATGTGTCGAAGTTATTGTAATTTGTAATTTTAATTTCTCTTGCATCGTGTAAAAGTTTCTACGACCAATATTTGAGATTTTAAAAACCCTTGAATTCACTTGACAGTGTAGTGTTAGATCCGGAGAGTAGTTCTGTGTTATTTCAATCCGGAATACAGAAGTTTCTATAAAGTGCTACGAACTACTGTTTAAAGATAGAGTATTATTGGTGCTATAGTTATTTAAAATTATGAAACGTACTATATTTAATTATTTTATAGGTTTTAAACCTAAATTCCCGGTTTCCTCTGTCTCTGAATGTTCTCTAAGTCCTTCTAAAATCAATAAAACTGACAATCAGATTCAAACCAGTGAAATAATTTCTAGTAATTTGGAATCTGGAAACTTGCCCGATTATCCTGTATATTGGAGTGACAGCACGTGGAGTAATTCAGACAAAGTATGAGTGGTTAGTGTTAAGGGTAGGCAAATTGGGGTGCTCAGTTCGTAAAAACTTGCAAGATTTAAAAGTAAACAAATATCATGGAGGGTATATTTCTAAGGAATGGAGTAGAGTTCTTGTGGGTCCAAGTGGAGGAACTACAGATTCCCAACTAACATCCTTTTTTATCCACAAAGATAAGAATTCTTGAGCTTATGTAGCAAATTACGTACAAGAGAAAGAAAGACAAGAAAATCTTCTACAAAACCTAGTGGTTGAACTGCAGAGGCATATTTTCGACAGTACGAGGAAAGTGTTTCGCACTGCATATTTTGTAGCAAAATATCACAAATCATATTCAGATTTTTCTGACCTTCTGAGCTTGCAAATTGAAAATGGGCAGGACATGGTTAAACCACTACACAGCAAACTCAGTTTTATCCACTCTTTCTGTGTCATCTCCCATCTCTGATTTTTACTATTAACGGACCTCCAGTACATATGTGGAACCCAGAGAATGACATAAAAGAATGGATAAAAGTCATATTCATGCTGAACACAACCAAAGCAGGAAGGCGAATCTACAAGTGCAGAATTATCGGTTCTGCAGCATGTGTAAAATATTGAGGTGAGTCCCCCCACTTTTTCTTTGTTAGGAATACGGCCCTGGATTTACTTGTCCAAATAACCGTTCCGTTCCCTGTCTCAAGGAGTCTAGTAAAGCAAATCCAAAGAGATCGCACCAAACGGGATGATGTTTGTCCCTGAATGCTACCATGCCAGCAACCAATTGGAGCACTATAGTGTTCCTCTTAAGTGCGATGTGAGCCCCATGCGTTAGATCAAATAGTTTCCATAATACCAATAAGTAGAATGTCAATATATTATAACAATTCATCGGGATGTAAGTACTGTAATTGTTATCACTATTATTTGGTATGAATGAGTAAATATATGTGTATTTACTCAGAACTGAATTGTAAAATATTGCTATGATGTGGTAAAAGAAATACTTTGAACAAACCAAGATATTTCTCAAATTCAAGAAATCGAGAGAGAAAGAGGGGCAGTGAAAGAGACAGCAAAGGATGCACTTCCTGTTAACCTGCAGAATGTTGCATCTGCAGAACGTGAGCCAGTACATATGTTTATGAATCCTTCGTTTATATACTCTAAAGAGTTACAATCAGTATTATTCAGCTCTTCCCTTTTCGAATGAAATAACATGGGACGAGATTTTGGAGCCTAGCATCATCAGTTTGCAAGACTCAGCCGATGAAGACAGTGACAATTATGAATTGTCTTTTGACGTAACTGACTGATAACTATACGGATGAGTCACTGGCAGCTCCATTGCTTTAGAAAAATAAGCAATTCATAAACTATAATTTCAGTATTTGAAATACTATATATGTTACGTATAATATGTAAATACCCATCTCTCAATTTTGATTTCAACAACTACATTACATAAAAGTTTGGAAAATTTATTCTGGTTTCCCTTACGACTAGAGCCAAGGAACTTGCATGCTCTAGGATGGTGTGCGAGAGAGAGAGGGGGGGAGAGGGAGAGGAAAATATGAAAAGAGTTGGGGTAACAAGGTGTCAACGCATCTCGTTCCCTGTCCATGACTCCTCCAATTTGGGGGAAAAATATAATAGGCCCTCTTGGTTAAGGCTTTAATCGTTCAAATGAATAAGAAAAGTATAAATTCATTCCAGTTCGCTCCTGCCATGAAGGTGCTGGTAGTACTCGCGGGAGTGTTTGGGGCACAGAACCCCATGTCGGATACCTTTTATTTCCGGCGTGACTCCCACAAGAAGAGGATAAAGGGTGACAAGATCCGAAAGGCGATGTAGGCTAACAAAGAGGGGGGTCAAAAAGGAATTCAGTATGGCACCATTCCTGGACCGGCAAGCTCGTGCCAAAACGTAGAGTCCCGGAGAATCAACACACTTCCAGAAAGAACGGGACCACAGCTGTCACACCAAGCACCAAAGAACCGTGCTGCCGCAATACACCAACCGTTGTCGCTTTGTCCTCTAATCCTGATAAGATGGGTGTCTACAGAATTAATTAACCTCAAAGCATTACATTTTCTTCTTTAGGGCCATATATTACATGTCTACTCGTGAACATTTGGTAAATGATGTAAATGAGGATGATAATGCTTGTGGATAACTACCTAACCTATAGGTATAAAACATACAGGTAGGAAACCTTAAAAGTTTGAAATTGATGGGAAGCTATAAAAGAAATTTATACGCAGCATGTTTTTTAATTATTAATTTTTTTGCTCCCTTTCTCGTCAATGCTGACGTTAGGAGACGCTTGGGTTCCTTCAGAGTAAGGGAGCCGAAGCATCTGACCTTAGAGATGAAATCACGGTTAAGGGATCGACCCAACGCCTGAGATGAATGAATGACGGAGAAATTGGTGAAATGATGGTGGGGGATACAGGAGTATCCGGGTAAAACCCACCCAGTGCTATGTTGTCCACCACAAATCCCACTTTGCGGTCACCTGGGATCGAACCCGGGCCGCCTAGCTGAGAACCAAGTGATCTCAGCCATGGCGCGGCCTCATTAAATATTTAAAAACAGTAAGCTAATTTTGATGAGGCTTTTAGAAAATGAGTATGATTTAATTTTAAATGATTTTATGTAAATACACATAGTCACATCTAATTTGGAATACGAAACTTAACTATTCTTCATTAATTTCTTTCATTCTTCATTATTCTTTCTCAATTATCTCTCAGTGATATTCTTTATTGATATGTCATATTAAATCTTAATATTTTATTACCATTTTAAGTTTCAGCACATGAAGTAATTTCATTGAAGTTTACGAAATTTCCATCCACACGAGATTTCTCATTCAATGCTGCTATAATCCCAAAACGTTAGAGTGTGAAAAATACTCAATCATTTGTTCATTTATCATCTGGAATGTTTACAAAAGCCGCTACTAATAATTTTAATCGTAACATTAGAAATTGGGAAAGCACCGGATTTGTTTTTCTTAATTTTATTTTGGAATTGCAGCACTGCAGAACGCCTGATATTTTGGACAAAGCTCACCGCAATAAATATGTCATCACCTATAGAATTCCTGAAACCACAGACATTTGATATACCGCATTCTTTTTCGGAGTGTTGAATTATCGAGAGAACGGTTTCCCACTCTGATTCCATTGTGTCAATGAATCACTGCTGGCCAAAATAGCCACAGCGAAAACCAGTGCGGACTCTAGTTAATTATTGAGTGACAGCAACGCCGCTGTAGCACTGCCTACAACCCTCTCTATACTGTGTCTAGCCTCAAACCAGGAAACTTTCATAAAACTACTATTGTGACAAAAAGTGTTCGCCTTAAATCTGCTTTATTTGTCGTTAACTACGTCGATCAATGCTAAGGTACAGTCTTTCTTTTACACGAACACAACACTTTGAAAGGTCTGTACAATATTCCTTTAAGACCCTATAGCATACATATTTTTTGCTGCTGTAAGCTTCCTGACCTGCACACAGGTCCACCTCTAAAACGGAGATACACAGAAATTCTGAACGCCAGTAAACTGCTTGGTTGTCGGTTCCACAGCTCAACAATCCGTCACAAGGTAACGCGCTTAATGACCTGGAACATTTCCCTGCGTGCTCCACGGTCTGCTGACTCCTTATCATGGAGATTGAAACGTGAAGCGCAACATTGTTCTTACTCAATCTAAGGCCAACTTACCATTACAGACTCATTCTCACTCCGTAGAGCTCTTGGCCTTGAATAGGCTTTAGTGTACCTGCCGCGTGCGGTAGATCTTTCTGGAATTGGATCCTTCTAGAAACTTGGTCTAGACAGGTGTTGCGAATAGCAACACAATTCCATCCTGGCTTCCAGCTCATGACGTCTTTAAGTCGTTCCACTCGCCCTTCGCTGGCCATTAAGGAAGGACATTTAACGACAGAGGTTCTACTCCCATTAGTCCTGGACCCGTAGGCAAAGGACCCAGGCCTCCTTCTACCCGGGAGCGATGGAAAACTCCGGGGGTCTTTCCATGGGGCAATACCTTGAGTCTAAAAAGCCACCCCATCGACTACAACGTCAAGACGGATGGAGGTGGATACGCCACTTACGCGCGTCCATCCCGCAGCGAAGACTACCGATAACCTCGGTGGGGTCATCTGGTGATCTAGCACATCTTCTACTAGCTCTGCAGGCAGGGACTTAGTAGGCAACCCTCTACCTCCTGCGAGCAGCCGTAGCCTGGCCAGAGGTACCCAATTCCCCTTGGGTTTCGGGAACACACTTCCCCCTCGAGTCCAACCCAATCCGAACAACTTCCCTACGTGAAATTTTCGGGAGTTCGGCCCGAGGTTCCTGTGGTAACGTCAAAGGTACCACAAGTGCTAAGGGTCCGCAGCGCCCGCACCACGGCAGCTGAAGTGGACGGATCCCCTCCCCTGAGTTTCTAAGAATACACTACAGTAAACCTTTCTGCACCATCCGTGTTCATTATAATAAATATGTTGCAGTGCCACTTTCTGTATATTGCTCATTCTATTTAATACTAAATGCCTTCGCACTTAATGCGAATTGGCGCTGTCGTAACGTGTGTAACTCGTATTAATGAGGAGACAGGTTCGATACCGGTCGCCCCACGGCCTTTGTTCTTGAAAGTTTTAGATGGCATAAATACGTGCGCCCCGTAGGTCATCTTCTCGGGTTCCTCTGGAAGTTGCTGCACATGCTCATAATTTCGCTTCCTGGCCCTCTCTCAACTGAGAGGTTTCGGTGGTGCGTCATGGGAATCTATCCTACTGGTAGGGACGTCTTTGCATTTCTGTGGCTTCGCTGGTTCCACTCTCTGCCGTCTGTAGTTGTACATAGTTGTTCGTATGTCTTCCAGTATTAAACATTCCACTTTCTTCACTGTCACAGCATTGTCTGTCATTGACGGTCTACCAGCTCTTGGCTCATCTGTCAGGGACATGTGAGCAGTTTGAAAATTCCTTTTGCACCTCACAATAGTGCCATACGATGGGCAATCATTTCCATAAACAACCGTCATCGCATCGTAGATTTACCGGGAAGTTTTGCCCTTCAAATGCAGGAACTTGATCACACTATGAGCCTCAATTTTCTCCATTCTACACCTCCGTCATTTCTGGCTCTCTCTGTAAAAAAACAAAATGACTCAAATCACTGCAACTACCAACATTATTTCCCGAGGGATCAATGATGACACTAACATTTTCATTACTACTGGGTGATAATTAAAGCTTTACGACACGCCCTCGTATAACTGACAATATCTCTTCAAAACGCTCTTGCACAAAAATTGACCTACTGTCCTTACTAATATTGAATGGGTGTTCATATCCAGTCCCTCTTAAGCAAGTATACATTCTGAGACCATGTGCAAATAAGATTTCAAACATTTTTGCTTAGAATAATGGCGGTGCAATGCGGTATAATGAAGAAAAGCCTTTTAAAAATACGCCAAACTTTGAAGTAAATGCGATGGCGACTGAAGCCAGAAAATCGATGTGTTTGCACTAATTGTCTTCAAAATGAAATATCCGGGATATTGAGAGATTGTTTCTAGAAAGCTCGTTTAAAAGTTAAATATTTACAGTCGCGCGATAAAGGTCAAGTGCACTACAGACAGTTTACCAAACAAGTGCCAAGATTATGATAAAGGCAGCAGGGTGAAGCTTAACCGCACAACGATCGATTATCGCCTTGTTATAATGAGCTTGCCGCTTTGAAGACACGCCCTTCTAAAGGATGTTTACTTTGTATTTACACTCCCTTTCCAAGCTCCACCTTCATTTCATATATGATTTGCGTGAGTCCTACCTTTGGTTAACCCTGCGATTTTATTGACAAGATTACGAAAGCTCCCCTAATGGATATTTCACTGCGTTGTTGGTAAAGCACAGTTAAAATCCATATGCAGTCTCCTTCCTAAACAAATAGCATGTTTGAGGCAAGCTCTTCATTTCTTTAGACAATGGTGGTGATTAGTCTCAGCTCAAGTCTTTTACATTTAAGTACAACTTCAGCTTTGTTTTCAGGTCTTTCTCTGTAATATATATATAATACGAGGGCTGTTCAGTAAAGAAGGATCACAATTTTTTTTTTTCACAGCGTACCTTTACTCACCCTCATAATTTGATGGTCCTTCTCAAAATAGTCTCCCCTGAATGCGATGCACTTGTCCCAGCATTTCTGCCAGTCTTCAAAGACATGCTGCAAACCATTTTTTGAGAGATCTTTCAAAATCGCCTCCGCAGCTTTCACCACTGCTTCTGATGATGAATAATGCCTCCCACGAAGGCATTTTTTCAAGTTAGGAAATAGAAAAAAGCCACATGGGGCTAAATCCGGACTATAGAGAGGGTAAGGTATGCACTTCACGTTGATTTTTGCAAGATATTCAGCAACAGCTTTGGCAACATGCGGCCGCGCACTATCGTGGCTCAGCATCCAGCCTGCTTCACGGAAATGTGGCTTTTGCGCGTGATATGGACTTGCAATGTTTTCAGGACATCCCTGTAGTATTGTCCAGTTACTGATGTGTGTGCAGGTACAACATGCTGATAAAACATTCCATGAATATCAAAGAATGAGATGGTCATAACTTTCCGAGCAGAAACAACCACTTTTGCTTTTTTTGGGGGTTGGTGATGGAGATTTCCACACTGAGATTTTCTGTTTACTCTCAGGATAAAAATGATGTAGCCAAGTTTCATCAGCAGTGATTGCTTCTGAAAGAAACTCCGCATCGTCCTTTAACATCATGCGAATGTCTCTTTGTTCGGGAATCAAGTCTTGGAACACATCGCGCACAAACACGTATCATGTGTAATGTTTCTGTCACCAACGTGTGGGTGGCACCCAATGAAATGTTCAGTATTTCAGGAAGTGATCTTAAGGTAATTCGTCGATCCTCTCTCACAATGGCAGCAGCAGTGTTGATGTTTCCTTCCGTAAGAGCAGTAACTGGAGCACCGGGTCCACCTTTTTAAATTGATTGTCTCCCCTCTTTAAACATTTTAAACCACCTTCGAGTTGTGCTGTAGGGAAGAACAGACTTTCCATAGGCCTCCTGTAACACTGTATAGGCCTCAACGGATTTGTTGAGACGAAAGCAGAATTTCGAAGCTGTATATTGTCCCTCGCGTGTTATCTCCATTGCAGCAAGGGCGATCCTGAACATGTCTGAACTTGCCTTGTTCTCACAGGGTGGAACCAGGAGTACCAACAATGAAACTACTACGGAGTGTTTGTTTCACATGAAGCTAACAGTATATAATACGATTGAATTTTAGTGAGAATACTTATGACCGTAAAAACAAATTATGTTCATTCTTTATTGAACAGCCCTCGTATACATAGTTCGTCTTGTTTATTTCCTATTCTCCTTAGCATTGGTTGGTAAACGTCGAGATGTTCCTAGAGCCGGCTGTGATTTAATAAATTGTGAAGCTGCTCCTTGAACCTACCTTTGTTCTACCAAGCTCGAGATTAAATTAGGTATTATAAAACTAACCTTGGCCTTACATAATAATATTGTATAGCCTTAACAGCAGCCTGTCTATGTTAGAACATATGGCGGTTTACCTGAGTAAACACTCAGTATGTTTCGTATGTGCATTGCAAGACGCTGTAGATATCTGATTTAAAACACTGGCATATTTAACCAACTAAAATCAACTTTGCACCTTGTTATGATGCCATATACTGTTCTGGAGCCATTTCCTTAGACGTCTGCGAGTCACAATTACGTTCTGGCCGTAATTTCAAGAGTTTGATACCTCCAACACTCGTAGTCAGTGAAGGACTTCTTCACATTCGCTGGATAGTACGCAGCTGAGATTAGTTTTGTCCTTCTTAAAGGACATACAGCTCTGTATCTACTTATCTAAATATGGGTGCAGTTTTCTTTTGATATAGTAGAGTGGCGCTATTACGCTCATTTCAAATTTTTTGTGTTATAAATCAAATAAAAGTATTTTTTATGTTAAACACAGATCATAACTGTCTTTATTAGTCTCTTAAACGTGCATATGTTGTAAACACACATATTTTACTTACTATAGTTGTGATCAAATATTGCACAGAAATAAAATCTCAGAATTAACGGGGCTATTCCGCCCGGCCCTGAGGCTATTACCGCTCACAGTACTTTTGCATTTTAATTAAATGCATTTGCCACAAATGAATTTTTCTTAGCAATTGCACCAACGCACGCTTCCTGAAACCAATAGTCCACATTGCTGGCATTTGATCCTGTTTCATTTGGTTGCTGATTTCGGAGAATAATCTTTAATCCACAAAATCCAACTGGTGCATCTTCCTAATCACTGTGTTCTATTTGGACTGGAACCAAGTCATCACTTGACTTACTATTCCCACAGTTTAGTTTTACAATAGGTCTACGCTTTTGTTTCTTTTTGCTCCGGTGTACATCCAAAGTCTCTTACTGCCAAGTACTTTAACTGGAAACTAAATGTTTCTTCTCCTCCAAACTGAACATTGTAGGATGACCAACTGCTCTTCCTAATGCTCGTTGACGTTGATGTGCATGAACACTGGAGTGTAGAGTAAAAGGCCCGAAAGCGCCCACTACTCCTTTCATATTTCCATCGCCGTTTAATACACTCGTAACAGCACGAGCAATGTCGTCCTCGTCCAGTTTCGTTCGCGCTTCCTTTGTTTATATGTGTCTACCATCTGAAACGATCAAATAAAATTCAGTGACAGTTGTATAAGAAATAATTAGGTTAAGAGAGTACAACAACCCTACATTGTAACTGGGCCGATATATACAAATCTCGAGGGTATTTGCCAGGGCAATCCATACAAAGTGAAGACTGACCTCCCCTCTAATGACCAGGGAGCTACTGAGCTGCCCCAAAAGGGCGCCTGGGCCTCCGTGGAGTTTTGCATAGGGCAAAACCTAGACTAACATGCCCCCCATCTGGTACCAAGCACTCAAGACGGGATGGAAGTGGATACGCCACCTAAACGCGCCAACCCCAAAGGGGAAGGCTACCGATTAACCTCGGTAGGGCCGCCTGGTGATCTAGCGCACCTTCTACTAGCTATGCAGGCTAGTACGCGGGGATACATGGCTTCCCTCAACCCCGTCCGGAGTCGAACCCGATCTCCCACTGGTATCGGGAACCACTGTTCCCTCGAGTCCAACCCAATCCGAACAACCCCCTTTCAGGGAGGGGCTCGAATGTTCGGCTTGAGGTTCCTCTAGTAACGTCAGAGATACTACGAGTGCTAGGGGTCCGCAGGGCCCGCACCACGGCAGCTGAAGAGGACGGATTCACTCCCCTACGGGGAACTGGGCGAGAATAGCCTCTCTCTGCTTGGGCGGAATAGCCCCAAATGCTGAACTATTGATATTGCTCACCATGTGAGAGCTATGATAAGTAACGCACTATCTGCTATGCAGTGACGTAACCCAATCTGTAGCCTACACTGACACTGATTTTCAAAAGAAGAAAAAAAAGATCTCTCCATCTGCAGATACTGGACCCTAAGTTACAAACGGTATTTATTTAAGGCAAAAAAGCAACATAAGTTACTTACCTTGTATTCTTCTTCGGTTAATACTATCAATGGAATGCACTTCATTAAAGTTTCGGAAGGATTCCTCATTGTCATAAGTATTTTGGACAGCTTCCATTCTGCTGCACCAGCATTTGAGCACTCTAAATAAGCATTAGTAGCCGTGTCATATCAAAACAGAAAAGCCATGTTCTTCATGTTCCAAGTAAACAAATTTCTTCAGATTGCATTATAGTTACCTTTTGGTTATTACAGGTACAAATAACATAATGGTGGAACCGTTTGATAAGTAGAATTCCAAAAGTAACAAAATCCAATTTCTTGATATCTGCGAACAAAATCCTCATAGCAACTTCTCTTGAAGCAACTAAACTTTTCCGATTGAAGGGCTGGCCATATAGGTCATTCTATCATTTTAGCGTTCTGCACCATTGGCTTATAATTCCGAGTGTAGCGTTTGAACCATACATCTCCTCCATTTCATAACAAATCTCTACAGAACTTTTGTGACGGAAACAAATAACCACATACCTTGTACTGCCAGTATTGATGAATTTTACTTAGTTCTTTCCTACGTAGTTTTAATTTAAGACTATATCCAATACCTTTTAATTATAACAAATATAATAATATAAATACCGTAAGAGATAGACTGAAGTTTTAAATGTTTTGGCACCTGCATGATTGGCTGTCTCCTAATACCTTTTGGGAAAGTGGAGCTTTTTTCTGAACAGAGGCATCGCTTTTTATGCCCAATGTGGTTTAATTATAAAAAAGCGATGAGTTTTATTCGAGTCCCCTAACGCAAGCTACATAGAGGAATTGACATTATTTTGTTTTATTTACTGTCATTCAGATGTTCACACGGGAAATATTGTAAATGTTCTGCAAAGAGTCTGTGTAGCATTCCTCATGATAATTCATTTTGAAATAATTTTAAGCTCGAAAAATCAGCGCAAGCTTACTACACATAGGATGCTAAATTTCATTAAAATTTTGATTTGAGTTATGTTAATGTTTTTTACTGTCCAATATATATCTTGCCTCTGCTATGAATCTTAAAAATAAGGTTTCAGGCATCTTTTCAATCTCAATGCATGTACGTTGTCGAGGCTTCGACTTCAATCTTGCTGTTTAAGGATAGAACATCACGTAACACACACACACACACACACACACACACACACACACACACACACACACACACACACGCACGCACACACGCACACACGCACACACGCACACACGCACACACCCACACACCCACACACGCTCACACACACCTCGGTAACGTAGATGGTAGCGTGTCTGCCTCACGTTCAAGAGGTCCCAAGTTCGAATCTCAGTCAGGGTGAGTTACCTGAATAATGATTTTTTCGTGGTTTTCCCCTGTCCTGAAAGATGAATGTAAAGTAACCCTAAGCCCTATGGACCCCGGGCTCATTTAAGCATCATTTCACCCATTTCATTCATCGTCCGGTATTATATAACGTTGGAGGACGTAAAGTACAAAACAAAGGAATACAAAAAGCTCACACAGACAAATGCACACTCATGCCGCTGCTTTTCCATATAAACATAGGGAAACAATCTGTAGAAAGTTTATAACATGATGGCATCTCTTACAATATCCTTCTGCACAAAAAAAAAAATGTAAGGTAATGCTCATTGGATTGAAAGGTTCCTGCCGATATAATGAAACACTTACTTCAAAAAGATTCAGCAAGCAGCTCTCCATAAGTTTAGGTTAGGTTAAGGATACCCGTAAATATTAATCTAACGTTTTGGATAGATAGAATCAACCTGTAAACTTCAAGGCCATGCCGGGATTTGAAACACGGATCTCTGGTTTCCGTCCAGTTGCTCTTATCCATTGAGCTACCATGGCCAACGTGCCGTCCTGACATCAAATTTTCCAATTGACTCGTATATTTCCTCGGTAAACAACTGGGGCCTCTCGTATTCGAGGTAGACTGTATGTGGCGACTTACTGTGTAAGTATTTGAATCCCAAGCTTCAACATATAATTTACATATGAGTCAATTGGACAATGTAACGTAAGGGCGTCAGGAAAGCAGGAGATCCATGTTTCAAGTCCTTGCCATGGCAGTGAATTTTTCAGGTTGACTATCTATCCAAAACCTCAACTCACTTACGGTTAGTTTGAAGAAATGTTTAATTTCCACCATTTAACTTAAATAATAATAGTTGAATGATGAAGTCTGGGATTCAAGTACTTACAACAGTAAGTCGCCACTAGTTGTGTACCTCGAATACGAGGGCCCCTAGTGGTTTACCGGGAAAATATGAGTCAAATGGAAAATTTAACGTCAGGACGTCACGTTGGCTATGGTAGCTCAATGGGTAAGAGAGACTGGACGGAAAACAGGAGATCGGTGTTTCAAATCCCGGCCATGACATTGAATTTTTCACGTTGACCCTATCTATCCAAAACCTTAGCCTATATACGGCTAGAATGAAAAAACGATTAATTTCCACCAATTAACTTAAATTAATTTAACGGTTTGATACTATATGCAATATAAGCCCGAAATAGCGCGGTCCGAAATACCGAGGATTCGGATTTAACGCGAGGGAGGTATGTCTCCCGAAAAACAAAACCGTATTTTTAAAATTTGTATTCATATTTTACTTTTGTAAATTGAGTTTATGAAGGTCTTCATAGAGCGGTTCTGCAGTACAGTTTTCATCCTCATCACACCCCTAGCGTTGACCTTGACCACTTCATTGCTATAACGGGACATAGAAACAATAGGTTTTCTGTAAGGGCTAAAACATCTGTGTCTGCGGGAATTCTAAGTCCCTGGAGAGTGAAAAAATTTATTCAGTCTGAATCAGCCTTATGAGTGTAAAGTCACGTGTTGAGAATAGAAATAATGTAAAGCGCGATCGATTTAAGGACTGGAATATATTACTGGTGGGCAATTGTATTTAAAAGGGCTGTACCTTATATTACATACCACTTTACGTACCTATCTACTGTAATTTACTATAGCACGAACGTTTCCTTACACCTCCGCGTGATCGACTTGTCACATCTAAGGTCACATTTCGAAATACCGCGGTATCGTTATAACGCGGGCGTAAAGCATGTCCCCCAACAACCGCGTTATTTCGGGCTTCTACTGCACCTTTTATCCTTAGGGACAACTAAATACCCTGCACAAATATTTGATGCACCGGGTTCCGCTTGATCACCCCGATTAGTAGCGTTGTGGCATGTGAACATGCGAGGTTGTCATAGTGATTGCTGGCTCACAGTAATGACACAACATGAGTTACGCCTAGTGGTTAATCGCATACGGATGAAGTGGTTAAAGAGGCTAGCATGTACTTTTGTCTGCTTTGCTTGTATCTGTAAGCTCTGTGAAACCATGTCTTACGAGAGCTATTAAATGTGGTAGCAAAGCCCTCTTGCTATAAAACGTGAAGTACGAGGGCTGTTCAATGAAAAATGATCACAGTTTATATGACAACGTACCTCTATTCATCTTAATAATTTCGATGGTTCTTCTCAAAATAGTCTCCCCTGAATGTGATGCACTTGTACCAGCGTTTCTGCCAGTCTTCAAAGACATGCTGGAAATCATTTTTTGAGTGATCCTTCAAAGTCGCCTCCGCGGCCTTTACCACTGCTTCTGATGATGGATAATGCCTCCCACGACGGCGTTTCTTCAAATTAGGGAATAGAAAAAAGTCATATGGGGCTAAATCCGGACTACAGGGACGGTGAGGGATGCACTTCACGTTGATTTTCGCAACTTATTCAGTAACATCACTGGCAATATGCGGCTGCGCGTTATCGTGATGCAGCATCCAGCCTGCTTCACGGAAATGTGGTATTTTGCGCCTGATATGGACTTGCAATTTTTCAGGACATCCCTGTAGTATTGTCCAGTTACTGTCGTGTGTGCACTGTGCAGGTACAACATGCTGATAAACCATTCCATGAATATCAAAGAATGAGATGACCATAACTTTCCCAGCAGAAGCAACCACTTTTGCCTTTCTGGGGGGTTGATGATGAAGAAGATGTCCACACTGAGATTTGCTGTTTGCTCTCAGGGTCAAAATGATGTAGCAAAGTTTCATCAGCAGTGATTACGTTTGGAAGAAACTCCGGATCTTCCTCTAACATCAACGTTAACTGAATGTTACCTCCATAGCAGCGGTAGGCGATACTGAACATGTCTGAACTTGCCTGGTTCTCATAGGTGGGAACCAGGAGTACCAACAAAGAAACTACTGCGGCGTGTTTGTTTCACATTAAGCTAACAGAATGTAATAAGATTGAATTTTAGTGCGAAAAATTATGATCGTAAAAAATTATGATAATTCTTTATTGAACAACCCTCGTATTAGCTATATTAAAGTGAACAAAGAATTCAAGAGTGTCCTTCAGAACTGTAAGATAAACTAGCTGCAGAGCTAACAGAACAAAATAGAGGAGCTGTGTACGCACTAAGTGCTTTTTAAACAACATGTAGTTAAAAATATATTATTTTAGTGTTATAGGTTATACATGGCATTTTTCTGGTCTTTCATACAGGTTTGATTATCCTTAAATAACTTCTTCGCCACACAGCAATATCGCTCCTGAAGTGGTAAGTCTTCCTGTTGTCTCAATTTCATGTCGCGATGTTCCTATGCATCTAACACACCTGTAAGTTCAAAGCACAGCTGTTCGACTTCTCTCACTGACAAAGAGGGATTCTTCTCTGTGAGAGCATTAAACACATGCACCACAATTCTTTTTTCGCCACCTTGCGAAGGTTTTCCTTTGCGATGCTTCAGCGAAAAACTGGCGGAGGACTCTGCCATTATACACATAATAAGTATACGCGTAGTAAACGGCCAATAAAATAATTTAGCTCTCGCACTTGGCACAACACATCTTCGAAGGGCGATATATGACTAATCCAGTTCAAAACAAAGTCAGCGATAAAAGTCATATAAACTTATATGTCATCACTACCGCTAAATCACGTGTTATCGTGCCATGTGCTTGAGAGCAAAGGAACCTCCTCTTTACTTCGTTTAAGAATTAATATGCATTTCAGATAAATCAACTCTGTTGCGTAATATATTTAATTAAAACAGTTACGAAAATATAATTTGAGAACTCCCTTTCAACATATAAAGATATATCATGATGTTAAACAACGAACTAATTTTTACCGCCCAACAGTCTATACTGCAACAGCAGCCAATGAGAGGTAATAAGGTCACGTGACCGTTTAGAAATCCGGGGCAAGCTTATGTGAAACAAGGATTAGTTGTTAATTCTTCTTTTGTATCTGCATAAATATGAATTATAAGATCTCTCCTTTTACAAGTGAAATAAATAATATTTGAATAATCTAAATTTCATAATATATAACTTTCTTTTCCACAACTTCGATGTTTCCAAATGTAATCTAAATTAACCTTCAACCATTTTTAATAAAATGATACTTCTTTAAAAGATTATATTGAGGGATTAAAGACAAAAAGTCTGCTCATTCCTGAGTACGTTGGTTGAAATATTATTTCTCCTTAAGCTTATTCAGCAAGGTTATTGACTTTTTCTTCAGCACACTGAATATACATTATTACACAAAATATTTTCTTTTCGGTCACTCTCCTGCACGTCCACTCATCACTATAAAACTTTCATCTTATCCGCGTCCTTTCATCACCAGGAAGATTATTGATTTTGTCTCTCCAGAGCAACCGTTCATGTCTTTATACTGACGTTACTTGGTCCAACCAATATACATATTGTCACCCGAACATCGGAATTCCCGATAGGGCCAGACGGTAAGCATTTAGGCCACGCCTACCCATTTATCTGTGTAGCGCTCACGGAGGGGATGGTTAGAAGAGCGGCACGAGCCCTGTACCGTCTCTTTCCCCTCCTCGTGACGTCTGGAACCATCGGGCCGCGAAGCTTCCAGAAACAGCGATCTTCCTCTATAGGGGCTGCAGTTGACGAGTCTGTCCAGTTCTTGGCGAGCAGCCGTGAAGCGTGGCGTGCTAGCGAACGGACTGGAAGACTGCGTATGTGTATCAGAGGAGTTCTTAGTCAGCTCTGGAGAGAGCTGTACGTAATTGTGAGTGTGGCATGGACCTGTGACAGACGAACTGGTGGATTGTAATTGTGTGCGCTACGTAATTCTATGTAATCGGCAAGTGTTCCAACTGTAATTCTGTGGAAACAAAGAACATTTTGAGTTTTTGCAACTGGTCTTTTAATTTCACGAACCCACAAAGTCATAATATTTTGTTTAATTTTTGTTTAGAATTTCACTTCTACATACTTAATATAAACATTACAACAATTTTAAACATTTTTTGAAAGTTCCAAATAACACTACTAAGTAAATAAACAAAACTCATTTTTAGTGACAGATAAAAGCAACTGTTTCAGTGCTTGTGGTAGAAGTTAAAACAAATCCCTAAATATACCATGAAATATTCTGTTTTTTTCTGACTGTAGTTGTGGGGAAAGAAAACATAGGAGAAATAGAAGTGTTAGGATAAGCACTGCTGCACTGAAAAATACAGTACCATAGCCGAGATTTGAACCACGTATCTACCGGTCTCCGTCTGTTTGTTCTTAACCATTGAGCAAATATGGCTACTAATTAAATTCTTCAACTGAGAATTATGTCATTATCCAATGTCATATCGGTATGTTGGCCATATGTAGCTCAATGCCTATGAGCAACCGGACGGAGACCGGGAGATCTTTGGTTCAAATCCCGGCTATGGCACTAAATGTTTCAGTCTGGCTGCCCTCATCCGAACCTTAGCCTGTATGTGGTTAGTGTGGAAGAAATGATTAATTTCTAATAGAAGCCTTAGTTTAAAGTTACTACTTCCTTTTTTCTTGGGAAAAATGTTGACGAAACTAATAATAGAGACATTTATGGAAACGTCGAGTGCATTGTTATAAAATCGATATAAAAGCAATAGCTTGTGAATAAAAGAGAGAATCTAGGCAGTGGCGAAACGGATTACGGGAAATTTCAGCTGAGTGGCTGGAAGGCGAAGCTTGGTACGACCCTCCACACGAGACCCTGGGTGACGGCGTCTAGAGTTGGTTTAAAGCTGAAGGGGAATGAGGAATTATGACAAGCATTCAGAACCTGGTAAGGGGAGTAAGACTGGGAGAAGCAGAGTAAGTTTTGCGTTTCCTTACCAACCAAAACTACTACGTTCTCTGTTTATCCTCCTGGTATGGAGTACGTACACCCTCAGGACTTAAAAAGGGGTGTCTGAAGTCGGATCCCTGTTGAGAAGCACACAAATTCTGGATCGGATTGATCGACCTGAAGTTTGATTGTGAGAGTAAGGCAGGAGATGATACAAAAATAGGACGAAATGGTTGAAAAAACAGGAGATAGAGCAGTTGGTGGAACAAATAATGGAGGGAACCGCGGTAAACCCACACAAATACCTCTTTGTCCATCAAAAATTCAACAAAAGATCCCCTCGGTCCGAACCCTTGCCATGTTAGTGAGAGGCAAACGGTTCTAATAGAAACTTGACATATTATATCGCCACTTTGTGCACTTTTTTAATAAGTACTTTCCAAATCTTACCTTTCGCTTATTTCAATTTTCACTGATTTTCAGCAGTGCGTCTTGGCATAACATATATCGTTTTCTTCTCTCTCTTAAACTCGTGTCTAGCACACATCCAGTTTTAGTTTGGATTTGTTTGCCTTCACTTCAGCCTACTGGGAAGCTTACGACTAAGTATTTCTGATATAGATGATAGAAGAATTATCAGCTAAAGAAGAATTCTATGACACCAGTAAGAAACATTTCTGAACCTTCCTAATTCTAAAGAAAACATTTTAATCATAGAAAACCCACTGACTTTTGAACCAATTAATATTCAATTAGATTTAGAACAAATAGTTACAAAATCTGAAACTTCCAAACCTGTACTAAAAGCACTAGCATTAGAAACTGTGAACAATAGATACCCACCTGAAGAATGGTTACATATCTACACAGATGGATCTAACTTGGACAACAACTCAGGTGCAGGAATTAAGTGTGCACTGTTCTCATTCTATCAAGCAGCAGGATACCACACAACAAATTTTGATGCAGAAGTAACGGCTATTCATATTTCACTCCAACACCTTCTATACAGAAAGGATAAATTCAAAAATGCTGTCATACTTTCTGATTCTAAAGCAGCATTAACTGCAATAAGTTCGTATAAAATGAGATCAATCCAAATTAAAGAATGCACAAAATGATTCAATAACTTCAAAAACTACAGAAAAGAATTATATTACAGTGGACACCTGCACATTGTGGAATTGCTGGAAATGAATCAGCTGATTTTCTTGCCAGAAAAGGTGCAAATTTAATTCAGAAGAAAAGTAAAAACATACCCTTTACATCCATAAAAAGATTAATCAAAAGAAAGTATAAAAAACAGAACCAAGCAATATCTAACAAAGACAAAGATAAAACATGGAACATTTTAATTAAAAATCCAAAAATGATTCCAGAAATCCCACGTAAAGCTGCAGTAGCAAATTTTAGATTACTTACGGAACATGATTATTTGGCCAAACACTTACACAGAATAGGAATTTAGACAAGTCCAAATTGCAACAAAGAGAGGAAATGACTGAAGAACATCTTTTAACCTGGGAAGTCCTACCTGCCGGACCCACTACACAGAAATATTGGACAGCAAGAGAGCTAATGGCTTCAGTGCCAAAGCCTAGAATTTGACAACATTCACATATTACATTTATATATACATATATATCCCTCTCGTCTTAATACACTGTTATTTATTTTATACTTATATCTTCAATGAGGTAGGTACTTATAAGTAATGCCTCAACAGCCAGGCTAAAGAAAGCTATTAGCATGTTTAATGTTTTGCTTTATGTTCCTTGACACAACTGCATACATTTTTGAACTTTTAATTTTCATACCGCGTGTTTTATGTTGCGGACTTCTAGATTACTGAATTTTCAATATTTTACAGACATGAAACGTTTGAAGGAAATGTGGGAAATCAAGACGGGTAGGTCTATACCTGGGATAAATTTATATTTTAAATAAAGTTACTGACTAATGTATCTTTTTGGAATCGAAGACTGGAAATCTAATTTCATCTTAGTGGTTATTGTGTTGTCTAGGTCTGACTTATTTTATGAAACTAGGCATTCTGATATTTCCTTTACTCACATTTTGTTATTTGAAAACGAAAGAAAAGGGGAAGGAAATAAATTACGAGCTAGAAAAACAGTCGAGTTAGTGACAGCTGTAATCTAAAAGAAATATGAGCAATGCAGGAAGAATCCAGAAAAGCAAATCCTTCTATTCGAGAGTTAATCTTGTAATGGCTGGGCAAAATTGATTGCCTGGTTCTGTTGCATACGTATATTCATTCTTACAGCAAGAAAAAGTCATCGAAGTAGCCGTTGACTAATTTTCTACAGAAAGACAAGAAATAAGTTACATTGACAACTCGAGACACAAAGAAAGGAGTTATCACGGAGTACGTGTGGGTTTTTTCTTCCTTCTCCGTTCTCCGCTTCCATTGGTGATATTTCCATTTTTACCGTGGTTGGTGTACACCGTGCAATGAATAGGAGAATCCATTTCCGTTGACCTCAAAGAGGTCAGCGCATGAGTTTTACTGTGCTGGTGAACACCATACATGTTGTTACTGCTCCTCCAACTTCCTCTTCCGTCAAAGTCCCATACCGCTATCTGACAAAATCGTTTAATGCTAAAGGGCACGGTCAAGCAAAAGAGTTTAATTTTCATAGTATCTCAAATCCAACCCCAATTCCATACAGCAACGATCTATTGAAATTATTCAAGGTCAGTTCAAAAATAAGAAATTAAGTGACTTTAGATACAATTATAAACCATTTCACACACAAACCCAGGTAAACCTATGTTTAAAATTTAAAAATACTCTTCTCAAACGATTTATTGAATTAATTAAATTAGGAGGGTGGTCTGGAAAGTTTCAGACCTCAAAATGAAGGTGGCAGCACTCGTACTAATGAATTTCCTTCTTCATCTGTTGACAGTTATTCAACGAAAGTGTCAGGCATTTTGGACGCTCAGTTGTTATGTAACAGTCGTTTCAGTGAGTTGATGTGAGCTTTTTTAATGAAAATGGACAAAATCGAGTATCGAGCTGTCAAAAATATTTGGTTTTGAAAGGAAATACGCCTACGCAAATCAAAGGTGAGTTGCATTCTGTGTATGGGGACTCCGCACCATCATTTACCACAAGGAAATTTTGGGCTGCTGAATTTAAACGTGGCGTAAGAGCTTAGGAGGCGATGAACGTCCAAATGTCGCTCTTAACCTTTGAGCTACCATTGCCAACGTGCCATCCTGACATTAAATTCCGCATTTGACTCGTATATTTCCCCAGTACACCCTAGGGCACTCGCATTCGAGATACACCGTTTGTGGCGACTTACTATCGTAACTACTTGAATCCCAGGCTTCATCATTTAACTCTTATTATTTTAATTAATTAATCATTTCTCCACACTAGCCGTTTATAGGCTAAGGTTTTTGATGGATAGAGTCAAATGGAGAATTTAATGGCTGGACCGCACGTTAGCTGTGGTAGCTCAAAGGTTAAGAGCGACTGGACGGAAAGCAGGCGATCCGTGGTTCAAATCCCGGCCATGGCGTTGAATTTTTCATGTTGACTCTATACATCGAAAACCTTAGCCTATAAACGGCTAGTGTGGAGAAGTGATTAATTTCCATCAATTAATTAAAATATATCTGTCATTTGTGATTCCTGCGAATTCCATTGGCTGAAGGGATGCGTTCATTGGTGCTTAGCACACGACCGGGAGGCCCGTCGTAACCATTCTGACTCTTACAAGAATCATCAGTGCGTTATCTGAGAGGGTTCTGGTAACAAAGATAACCGATCCACCAGCGCGACTATAATTCGCCACTTACTTTCACTGTCGTTTGTTTGTATATCCCTATATAATTCTGGTATTGGAATTCTTAAGCACTTGGCTTCAACTTTCCAACACAACGATTACACCACAAAGAATTTTTAAGAGAGAATGGCTTGAATATAAATCTCGTCTAAATTGCCCACCTTGGCAGCCTAAATGGTAGCGCGTCTGCTTCATGTTGCAGAGGTCCCGAGTTCGTATCTCGGTCAGGATGAGTTATCTGGATAAGGTTCTATTCCGGATTTTCCTTTATCCTGAAAGCTTTATGGACCCTGGGCTCATTTGAACATCATTTCACCTATTTCATTCATAGTACGATACGACTTAAAATTGGAGGACGTAAATTAAAAAAAAAAAAGCTCTAAACATTACTTTCTTTCACGCAGGCCATAATATTTAGAAACGCCCTCTTCTACTTGCATTTTATCGTGAAGGTTGCTGGGCTCTGCAATTCATTGCCCCTGAATGATGTAGCTGCTCCAAACATAGTTCAATATAGTAACAAAAAGAACATCGCTTAGCAAAATACTGATTTATCAGTCAAATAACCCAGAAAGCTTGAAAAATGAAATATAGAATTTATAAAACTGACATTAGCCAAGTAACTTTAGAAGATTTCACCAACAGATGTTAAAATCGACGTTAACAAATGTAACGTAACAATTATCACAGCGCTGACAAAAGCTGTTAAATTTCTTGCATTTCACCAACCTGTTTTCTGAAAATGTTAACAAACACCTGTTAACGTCAAGAGGCTTGTAAATATTAGAGCTATAGAAGGCTATGGATGAGTCGTATTATTTCCTGAACGTACTGGGATGTGCCTTTGTTTTCACTTTCGTCTACACACAACTGAAAAATTGGCGGGTAAAGCAATCGTAAACAAAACACGTGGGACAAATTGCTCATCGATGGAGAAAGAATTGTTAATTGAATCGGTTGATAAGGAGATCGTGGAAAATAAGAGGGCCGATGTGGTGAATGTAAAAGAGAAAATGTCACTTGGGAAAAAACTGGAACGAATTTAATTCAAATGCATGTGTCACTACTAGAAGCACAAAGCAACTTCGTCAGCATTACGTAAATTTAAACCGAGGTGCAAAGAAGGACAAGCGACGAGTGACTTGAACGTTTCATGACGGGAGGTGGACAGTGTCTGGTCCACATAATTCAGTGAATTATAAAATCGCAAAGTTATCAAATACTTGAAACAAAGGTGAGATAGGCACATTTCTTACGATGCATGTTCTAACCTCTCTTGTACTTTCGCAGTGATCTTCATAGCAACTTGTTTTGACAGTCTATACCTCTGTAGAAAATTTTCGTTTTATAGTTCCTCAAAATCATTTTTCCTCATAGGCCATACTCTATTACGAATCTCAGACGGTCTTAAATATAGCACATAGACTTCAAAAGGTGCGTTCACGCCCGCCATCTTGACTACGTTTGTTAAGGACTTAACAGCAGAAATTTCGCTTGTTAGTTTAACAAGAGATTTAACATTAGTATTAAGGTAACACTTGTTGGTGAAATGCAATTTTTGTTATATCAATTGCTAAGCTCATGTTAAGTCTTAACATCTGTCGGCGAAATCGGGTATTAGTATATTGCATTATCTTATTATAGTTATCCTAGTCACGCACGGTTGCATTAGCTCACGTCCGTATAATTCGTCAGATTTTATCAGATCCTTAGACGCTTAACAATCATTGACGGTTCTATAGTTTGACCTGCTCTAAATACCTTTTGGCTCGATTAACGGAACACTTCAACAATGCCGATTGGTGTGTCATTTAGATATCTGCGATATACCAAAAACGTGGAGAAGGAGTTAACTGAAAAATTTATTCGTGAAAGGATTTCTCCACGCTCATTTATTTCAGCACTAATTCTGCAATAAACATGCAAATTATCTTCGTAGTTCAGCGTCCTCAGTTCCCAATTGGATCGCTCTTCAATAAATTTAGATTTTGAGGCTTTAAGGTAATAGATGAATGTCTTCCAGCACCTTAAATGTAGCGATGGAAGTCTTGGAAGCACCTTCTACATTTTTATGGGTTTGGGATAGTCATTACATCTTATAGATAGATACGCAGAGGTAGAATTGGTTTACAAACAAGGGTAAAGAAAACCAGAGAGAACAGCATTTGGTTGTAAGCTTTGTGACGTCTTTTCAGCAGGAAACAGGTGTCAGACAAGTTTTCTAGTTTTAATAATGACGCTACAGGCACCAAGAGAAAATGATTGATGCAGCATGGTGTGCAGACTTGGTAGACTCTTAGTTCATATACAGGAACAGCGAGAAAATCCATCAGGGAGCAGCGCAGGTTTCAGAGAGAAATGAACTTGGAAATGCAGAAAATGTGATCTTTCTCAGAACATCAGTTATTCACGAGTCTATTTTCTGTTTGATAAATGAATCCTAAAAGCAACAGCATCTAGACTTTTTAAATAAACATAAAATGAAAATAGGGCCAACCTTATTCATACTTGGTTCTTACCTTAAAAATTGTCTCTTTGAAAAACTAATATTTTGATGTGGGAAGTGCTTAAAGATTTCCTGTATTGTCTGTGAAGTCATTAAAAATGCGTGTATAAGATATCCGCTAGCAAAGAAATGGGCATATCTAGGTTACCTGTTTTAAGATTATCTGATTATTATGTTTTAAGATTATTATAACAATAATTATTATTAAGATTTTTTTGCTAATGTTTCAAATTATGATGAACCTCTCTAACAACTGACACTACCAACTCTGAAACTCTTGTAACGGTACCTTTCATGAATAACAGAAGTGTTCTCCCATTAGCCTTGGAATATATTAGAGTATGTAAAGGGAAATTAACTACAGAAACCTGTTTTAAGGAAGTGATGACTAAGAGAAGAAAATAAAACAAAACAGAAAAAAAGTATAAGAAAACCAGAAGGGTTAAATGGCATGAACCAGAGTACCAATAGTTATGGTATCCTTTTTTAAGACATATATTTACGTTAAGCCATATCGGACGATGAATAAAATGGCATAAATGTGTTCAAATGAGCCCATGGTCCATCAAGCTTACAGTTACGCGACATTCGTCTTTAAGGGTTAGGCAAAACCCGTTATAAGCTTATCCAGGTAACTCACCCTCACCGAGATTACAACCCGGGACCTCTTAAACGTGAGGCAGACACGCTACCAAATACGCTACAGAGGCGGGTGTAATGGCATCTTGAGAAATGACTCACGTTCAAGGGCAGCTGCAAATGTATGTATGTATTTATTAACTGCAATTGGGTACTACCCGGTGGCAGAGTTAAGAATACAGATCAAATTACAATTATTAGATTTACAACAATAACACAGTAAACAATACAAACATGATATTATTTTACTTTAGTCACTTAAAACTTATCTAATTACTTCTCTATTTACATATTATATACCATTATAATTCAAAAGTTAAACTATAAACCATCTAGATTTTTTTAAATTTCTTCAGCGACAGGGGACAGCCCTGGAAGACTGCTACAGGCAATTCATTCCATTCTTCAATGGTTCTATTAACAAAAGAAAATTTTCCTACGTCGGTTCTGTATCTTCGACCCTTAATTTTATACCTATGATCGTTTCGTCCATAATAATCCGGATTATCTAACCTTACACTAACGTCCACCCATGCCTTTACACCAGCATTAGCTTTGAATAATGCTACCAACCTATGTTTTTTACGCCTAATTCTTAATTCCTCCCATTTAGTCTCATCTCCTTTTATAGGCCCAAAATACTTGCCTCTTTTTATGAATTTTATTGCCCTCTTCTGTATTTTTTCTAACGGATCAATTTGGTTAGCTCTATACGGGTCCCAGCATGCTACTCCATATTCCATAACCGGCCGCACTAAGGCCTTGTAGGCAATTTCCCTGGACCTAGCGCTCCCCTTTTTCAATATTCTCATTACGAAATGTAATGCCTTCCACGCATTCCTAGATGTGGAATTTACATGTTCGTCCCATCCAGCATTACTTGCCAGGTACACTTCCAAGTATTTGCAGCTGTCCAACTGTGGAATTTGCACCCCTCCCATGTGATAGTTAACAATAATTTTGCCCTTAGTTCTACTAAAAACAATGGACTTACTTTTCTTGGCATTAATTGACATTTTATTAGCCGCAGCCCAATTACATATTGCATTTAAACCATCCTGAAGAGCGGTTTCATGCACTGTATTCCGAATTTTATTATAAATGATACAATCGTCTGCAAACAACCTTATCTGGCAGTTAATATTAACAGCAATGTCATTAACAAAAATGAGAAACAGTAAAGGCCCTAGTACTGAGCCTTGCGGCACACCCGAACTTACAGTTTCACTATCGGACAGCTCTTTACCTACTTTAACTTTTTGCGTTCTCCCTTTCAAAAAATGTTTAACCCATAATACTACGCGTTTATCAATTCCTGTAATAACTAGCTTACAAATAAGCAAACTATGTGGCACTACATTAAAAGCTTTAGAAAAGTCAATTACCACTGCATCAGTTCTTCCCCCTGCATCTACCTCATCTGCCAAATCTTGAAATAATGAAGTAATTTCACTTTCGCACGAATACCCAGGTCTAAATCCATGTTGCGCTTCATTAAACCACTTTTTATTTTCTAATTCCTCTCGTATATATTCTGCAATTAAATGCTCCATTAATTTACATACTACTGAAGTTAGACTAACTGGCCGATAATTATTTGCTTCTGTTTTATTACCCCCTTTATAAATCTGAACTATAATAGCTGTTTTCCAGTCTTCCGGTAAGGTACAGTTGTTAATTGACATGTTGAACAAGAGCATTAGATAGGGAATCATGGCTTCACCCCCAAGCTTTAATATTTCAGTAGGTATATTATCTGGTCCCCTTGATTTTCGGTTTTGCAGCATCTTAATCCTTTTGCGTAATTTGGGCGCCATTATTTGAAAAATCGTTTCTCCACTCTCCCCAATTTCCTGTTCGGAACTATCGTCGGATTTAAGAAAAACCGATACAAAATGCGAATTTAATATATTAGCTTTGTCCCTATCACTTAATACATCTATCCCATTAACGTTAAAATCTGGTATGCTCTCTTTATTTCCCCTGCGTCTTTTTACATAATGGTAAAATGATCTCCAACAATTATTTGTCCCGCTAAAAACGTTATCTAAGAATCGTTCCTGCGCTTGCAACTTTTCGTCTTGTAATTGTTTAGCTAATTCTTTAAATTTGTTAAGATGCCATTCTGATAACTTCCTTTTATTATAAGAGTACCTAGTCTTTCTTTTAAGTCTCCTAATACATTTTGTATAAAATTCAGGATCCGCTTTATGTTTAATAACTTTAAAAGGTACGTGTTCTCTAATTGTTTCCAGGATAAGTGTTTTGAAATTAATCCATGCTTCATTTACACTAGTGGCAGATTTTACAAATATCCCATATTTTTCCCGGAGAAATGTTTGGATAGCCTCCCCGTTCGCCCTATGGAAATCCCAACTAATTACTTGTTCCGTTTCAAACCTGTTTGTCTGCCCTTTCCAGTTTAGGTCTAATTGCACACACTGATGGTCACTTATACCTGGCAAGACATCGCATGCAGAAAACAATGACTCAGGTTTGCATAAAAATACGTCCAGTAATGCTGATTGTCGAGTAACAGTTTTCACTACTTGAAATAACCCCTGCTCCCAAACCAGAAAGTTAACGAGCTTTTGAGCTTCACCTCCTATTAACTGTCCGTCCCAGTTTACATTTGGCAGATTTAGATCCCCTGCTAATATAACATTTTTTTCCCCTTCGGAAGAGATTTTCTCCACTAGTTTATGAAGTGTAGCATAATCAGTTTCTCCAGGTGGTCTATAGCAAGCTATTATTGTTAAATTATTCCCTTTGTTTGCTTGATCAATAATTTCGATTGCCATAATCTCAACCTCTTCTTCTACCCATAATGCTTTGCTGTTTAGCTCTGATTTAGCGCAAATAAAGATTCCCCCTCCCCTTCCATCCCTGTCCCTCCTAAACACCCTGTAATCTGTTCTGAATACTTCTGAATCATTAATGTCAATATTCAGCCATGATTCCGTACCTATAATGACACTTGGATTGCATATTTCTGCTAAATTCCAAAACTCAACAATTTTATTCATAATACTACGGCAATTTACCTGTAGCAGCCTTAAGGAATCAGCCCCTACCTGAAATTCTACGTTTTCCTGAAGTTGGTGTCATTGCTGCCCTTGCTGCTCGTTGCCGTCAGCCCACTTCGTCACCCTCGCGAACAAAGCTGCCAGCTTTGACGATCCTCTTCGGTTCAAGTGTACTCCATCCCGTCCATAGTCCCAGTCTTCAATCCACGAATTCGGGTCAAGAAACTGAGCACCCAGTCGCTCCGCTACCCATGAGAAAGCTTCATTTACCTGCATCACCTTTCTCCAGCTGGAGTCGCGTCGTCTTAGTACTCCACTGACGACTATTTTTGCTGAAGGAAACAGCTGTTTTGTCCTTCTCACTAAGTCGTACATGTCACCCAACACATAATTAACACTTCTCCGCAAGTCATTGCTCCCGACATGTAATACGATTGTCCGATAGTTGCCTTCCATCTCCTCTTGCTTTCTCTCGATTACCCTCAGCAGACCGTCAACTCTTATGCCAGGATAGCAAACTACCTCCGCCGTTGGATTTCCAGCATGTCTCACAATAGAGTCACCGACTATTAGGCAAGATTTCTCCTCTTCTTTTGCTCTTTCTTCCCCCTGCTCCCTCAGTTGACGGTTTTCAGCTTCGAGCCTCCGAATGATATCTTCCGCCTGTTGTAGCTTAATGCGTAGTTCCCGTGCTTCTTCTTGAAGCTGCTCCAGTTTCCTCTGATTTGCGGTGACGGTCTTGGCTCCCCTGCATTCCTTACATTCCCAGGTTTCCTCGATGTTCATATCCCTCTTCACTTTCTGGCAGCCAAAGTGGAACTACTTCGAGCAATTACTGCACATAAGTCCGGTCCTAAGAACATTAATACAGCTCCCACATCGTTCGTCCGCTACAGGTCCTGGATTAATCTCAATTCCCCCTATCACTAGTAAAGTTACTACCACAAAAATTACAAAATAACTCTGTGAAGTTTCCGTAGTGCCTTCACGCTGACTACCTGCTCCCCGTGAGCGCAGACCCGACCACATTCCGATCCTCGCCCGGTAAACCACCAAGTCAACACCCATTGTCTCAACTCGTTTCTACCTGACTCTCTACTTGGCACGTCCGATCTCCTCAAGCTCCAGACTGCGTCGGGCATGATGGGCATGTATATTCGAAAGAGTGTGTAATACTCACAAATCAACAATATTCGTCAACGGTATATTAGTAACAAACCCAAGTTACACACTCCTCCTCTTTTCTAGTTGAGGAAATTGCCATTTCTCGCATTTATCTATTTTTAACTAGCAATGAGTTGACATAACCAGCATGGACATGTTTATTATTCCGATGTGAGGCACAAGAACCGATAGAACATACAAGGTGAGAGCAGCTGCCAATAAAATGAGGTAATGATGTTATAAAGTGTCATAAAAGTGGTAAGAAATACGATGTGGCCAGGGAAATCGTGATGATATCTTCCTGTGTGCTGTGGACCCTTAGCACTCGTGGTACCTCTGACGGTACTAGGGGAACCTCAGGCCGAATATTCGAGCCCAACCCTGAATGGGAGTTGTTTGGATTGGGTTGGACTCGAGGGGTAATGTGTTCCCGACCCCCACGGGGAAGTGGGTTCCTCTGGCCAGGCTACGGTCGCCCGAAGGGGGTAGAGGGTTGCTTCATAAGTCCCGGGTACTAGCCTGCAGAGCTAGAAGGTGTGCTAGATCACCAGGCGGCCGCACCGAGGTTTTTCGGTAGTCTACCCTGCGGGGTTGACGCGCGTAAGTAGCGTATCCACTTCCATCCCGTCTTGACGTTGTGCTCAGCGGGGATGGGGGGCTTTTTAAGAAATCAGGTATTGCTCTATGGAAAGAGCCCCGGAGTATCCATCGCTCCCGGGTAGAAGCAGGTCTGGATCCTTGGTCCTAAGGGTGCAGGACTAATGGGAGGAGAACCTCTGCACTTAACTGTGGTTTCTGTACTTTAAAATAGAACAGGTCGTTGTGGGGACCATACATCAGTTCCTACCTACCAAAGTAAGAGCCGAGTGACACTCTTGATATTCGCGAGGCTCTAGGATAAGACACTGAGAAATAAAAATCTCCGTAGAAACACGATTAGTCAGAATGAGGGTGCGGCAGCAGGAATTGGAACACAGAACTCCAAGCAGGACATTATAGGCCCTCGGTCGTCTTCGCTTCTTTTAGCAGCGTTTAACTCCCATTCTTACCACTGGCGGTAGACCCTCATACATAAAGGAAACTGATATAAACGGGAAATAAAGTTTAAGAGGGAAACATAGTTTAAGGTATCTTCCCGGCATCCACCAATCTTTAAGAGTGAGAAATACTTCTGTCCGGCAGGACAGTCTGGGTATTTGAAACACGGATCTCTCGCTCACGGGATATGTCTATGTGATCTATGATAAAAAATGGGATGAAGGGAATACTAAAACAGGGATCAGATCCCGTCAGCGATGCGTACTAGTGGGATGAAGGGAATACTAAAACAGGGATCAGATCCCGTCAGCGATGCGTACTAGTAGGGACGGTATCCTGACAATTTCAGAATCACACCAGTTCATCTTCAATACATAGGAAGGCCCCGAGAGAAAAGTTTGCAAAGCCCCAAATCCATTGTTCTGCCGCAACGCACCACTGTACATCACAGTCTTAGGAACTGAAACATAAGAGGGTGAAACCGATGGAAGGAAATGAGGGGCCCAACAATTTCGTGGTGAAAGAGAAACTGGTTCAGCATGCCCTAATGATCTCAGGGAATGATAAAGTTAGCCAATTTCAGATTGGCTGGGATGACTGGAATCGAATCGGTACCTTTCTAATGTGAGCTGCTCCTATTGACGGATTGGCCAGCTTGATATATTTTCTCTCGATCGTTACACGAATTGGATTACAGTAAACCATAAGCTTTACTTTCTACCGGATTATTCTCATATCTTTTCCAGCGTTGCGACACTAAATTTCCAGGCGTCAAAGTTTATTTAGAACCAGCATTTGGCGACAAGCTTACGGAGCTGAAAAGTTTTACTCTGGAATTTGGTGAAGTATCTGTTCTGACTTTTGCAGTGGACGTCTTTTCACTAAAATTGCGGTCTTCAATCTTCGTGGGGACCAGAGGAAACTGCTGAGATGGAGTTATGGGAACCCTCTGGAAATATCAAATATAATGGCAGAAGTTTACTTCCGCTAAATCCTCTTGGTCTTCTCTTCGTCGTATAGAGAAGAAAGGGCTATATCATAAACTCTGCTACACATTCCACATCTGCACATTGCATTCTATATTATACGAGTTAACGCAGTGTCAACACTGACATCCTAAACATCTGCTGCTAAAGTCAGATGAATTTAGGTCTGTGACGTTGGTAAATATCTTCTTTACCTTTGAGTAATGTGAAACGATTGTGGTGGGCATGAAATAATACATTTGCCGAATTCGGGAAATGTATTATGTCATGTTTTTGGGATTCTCAGGGTAGCATTTGTTACAGTAATTCATTGCAATGTACTATGGACCTCTCGCAAGTCAGTTACCATATGTTGAAATAAGCAGGGATACACCATATGGTTTTTACTGAAAAGATCGCTTGATGTTCTTGGGCCATTTACACATGGGAAATTCATGTGATCCAGCGCAATTTTGGTATTGAAAGTTACATTTTTTGCAAGGCCGGTCGTTCTTGACAGAATCTGTAAGAGGGCACTTTGCTAGTCCTTTATTTAAACTATTTTTGTGGATACTGTAGTGTCCTGCGTAAGGGTGCAGTAGGGTGACTTTTAATCTTTGATTCTGGGCCACAGAATGCACCATGGATTTCTCCCACCCATCGGGAAGCGAATTTTAAATCCCCTTGGAATTGTGAGGAGCTACGATAATCTCGGCCGAGAAAACGTTCCAGCTGTGGAATTCATGATGCTAACCACTTCAACTCCCCATGGTATCGATGATCAACCAACTACATCCCAGTATGTGACCTAAGGCCTGTTAGGCATTTGTGGGCACAGTTTGAAGCAAGAAAAATTCAAATTGCAAAGTGTACCTATATAAGGTACTACCAACTTGCGGACGATAGCCCAACATAAAGCATATAATACAAATGAGTAAAATAAAGTTGGAGCTCAAGAATCATAATATGTGAAAGAGAACATTTTCGTAAGAACACAGCAATCTTGGATGATGGTAGAGAGAACTTGATAAAACTCATTAGTTTTGTCTATGCTACGTATATCCCATATTTATATAGGAAGCTGTTTGTGGAATTAATGAAAAAGTGGCAGTTTTTTGTGGGACAGCAGTTCCAATCCGCAACGCCACCTACCTTATTCCAGTACTCCACTTGTGTTACTCCCACTGAGCCTGAAATCAAATGTTTGTTTATGGATTGAGTGCCAGATCAATACAAGACGGACTATCCAGAAATTACTGAGGACTGCCGTTACGAAACATGCCCTCCAGCCACTCTGGTCTAGCCATGAGCTGTATTTATGGAATAATGCGTGTGAATTGGAATTGTTATTCAAACCAATAAGAGATGCCCTTACACAGGGTTCGTATTTAAATAGTTTCTGGGCTACATTAAACAAAGAAATATGTATTACACAACGAAGGCACGGTCACGTTTCCTTGCGCTTGACTGTACATTTAATGAACTCTGAAGCTGTTTTTTATTTGGCAAACTGAGAATTTTGAAGACCCTTGGCACCTTAGCAACGTCGTCAATACCGCCGCGTCAGCTCGTTAATTGCCTTTCTTATAATCATTTTTATAGGGATACTAACTGCTATGCCCGTAAAATTTTTAAGTTTCCTCTGACTTAGTTCGAGAAGTGTTGATTATGTAAATTCATGTTGAGGTCCCAAGAATAACTTGAGCTGCCTGTATATTATTGTTGCTCCTGTTCCAACATTGTGGCCTTTTAAAGAGGGAAATGTGTAAAGAAACTTCACTCATTTTTCTCATCATAGTACTCGTAAAGTATACTGTTACAAGTACAGAATGTTTTATGCACTTCGGGACACTTTATCTTCTATCTATTATGCAGTTATCTTGTTTAATTTAGATTTATTGCGAATATCCCAATACAAAATCATAAAGGGTGAATCATTCCACGTATGCCGATGAATGTTCCATTTATAATTACTTTGGTCCATCCACTAACACCAGAGGAAGACAACTTCGAGAGCTGTGACGTATTTCAGTCGGGAGTGAGACCTGCAGTGCGTGTGACCTCAGGCAAGAGCCGTGTAGTAGTACCAAGTTGTCTATAAAAGGGCGCTGAGTACAGAATTTCAGGGTTCAGTCAGATGTAGCGCAGTCGATGACAACACTGTAGCTGCCACGTACCAAATGGAACTGTAAAATTTACGATGTGACGATTTATTGAAGGACACAAGAAAAGTTAGGCTGAGTTTTACAAGAATTTCCCCCAAACCAGATTTCCGAGGTTGCATTCACTTGCCGCACGGACATGTGTATGTTTGGCTCGACATATGTGTGAGAACAATTTTGTTTTCTGTTACGTTTTCTGTTATACCTTTTCGTATGGCAATCTAACATGCAGCCTTCGATCAAAAATTTCTCAGATATTACGTCCTGACATTGATAAACTAGTTAAAGGAAAACGAAACGGAAAGTGTCGGAAAATGTCCACGTAATTTTGTTCTGAATGGGTCTCCTCTAATTTGCAGAGAAAATTACTTTAAGTTTTATTTTATTTACTTTATAACATAGCTGACCTTTCGATAAACTACGAGTTGAAGTTTTATATATTTTCTTATAGCAGAGAGCCCAAATGTAATAGTGTAATTAAAGCAGTCAACATTAACATAAGTTGTATATATTATTAATACTCCTTACGTTTCCTGTCTTTCCTACGCTGTCGGAACCCCAACACATAAAACTGTTTCTTTCATATTGGGCAGCAGAATTCAGCGCGGTGACCTCATACGCTAACCTGCCTTTCGTTCGGGGGCATATTTGGTGGTTAGAGCTGACAGAGCTGATGCCACACCACCACTATCTGTCTTCCCCTGCACTAACATGGTAAACGTATTTGTAAAATGTTAGGATAACGCTTTCTGTTTATTTTCCTTTCAGTATGAATCAGTTACTTTACACCTTTATAGAACAATAAGTATACTGAAATAAAGTGCGAGTATATATTATATTTATGTATGATAGAATAAGTTTTCTGTCCTTAAACATAAATTAAAAGTACATAAATTTGCTGTTCAGATGTAGGAGACGTTTTAAGATTTCATTGCTTATAGTTTATTTACATTCTCTCATTATTCCTTATTAATATAAAATGAAAAGCTTAACCAGGACGCTTTTCAGATCATTTATTTGATATGAAATGGTCTGCAAGTGACTTATCAGAGCAGTTTGATAAAGATAACGTTTGAATGTAAAATAAGTGTTGTTACACAGGAAATATCAGAAGGATCACTTGATATATCAGTCATGATGCTGTCCCCGTCATTCGCTTGGCAGGACTGCTTTCTATTCCGATAAGGACAAATTGATTCAGCCTCTCTCCACATTTCCCCCCCTTCTCGGAAACATTGAAATTCAGGTAATACAAATCGTAACCATAATGTTAATAATAGTGAGTGAATATTACTGAAAACGATAATTAGGTATAGCAAATATGACAGTGATGAAAGAGCTGTTCAGCGACATGGAAAATGTTCATATCGTAACGTGAAATTGAGAAAGGTCGAGAGGAAGAAAGACATATGTGACACCCGTATTTGTCAAAATCGATATGTCCTGTAAAATGACACAATGTGATGTGAAAGAAAGTGTAAAATTCGGAATGGTGAGGTCCAAAGGAGAAAAGCTGCTCACCTCAGGGTTGCAATGGTTACAAAGGTTAAATGTTACTGACGGAACTTCGAACCAAAGACAAAAAGAACGGAGCTTCCAAATTAAGTTAGCATATCCGAGATTTGCGTGACTACTCGTTACAATTTTCAAAAACCACCTCAAATGTCAAAACATCAGAGATATTGCAATAAAAATTACAAAACTATAAAATGAACTACTAGAATTTTCATCGAATTACGGGAAAGCACTTTGGGATTCAAAACAAATCATTGTAAATTTGTATTTGAACTTTTCTATGAAGTAAATCTGCGTGTATGCAGGATGTTTAAAAAATGCAGTTTCCCTCAAATAGAGACTACTATTACTAATCTACACTGCATAACAAGAGTGTATACACAACAGTAGTAATCAAATTTGCCAATAAAGTGTTTTAAGAAGAGTTCCGTCTCCCAAATTACCTATAGAGAACAGTAAATAAGTAAGTAAAGTATGACATTGCAAGATGCTAATTTTTTGTATGTATCTTCACCCTAAAATGATTAAAAACAAACTCACTTCAAAATATTATTAGCCTGGGTGGCAGCGTCAAGAGGTGCAGAGGTCCAATCTCAGTCAGGGTAAGTTGTGTAAATAATGTTTTCTCTAGGGTTGCTCTTATGCTGAAAGGCATTTTGGTTGAATAAGAAAGTGAATTTGAGCATCATTTCAGCCATTTAATTCATCACCCGATATGACTTAACTTTGGAGGATATACACGTTTCGGTCGCACCGTGGCACAGTGGCTTTAGCGCTTGGCTCTCACCAAGGCGGCACGGGTTCGATCCCAGGCGACTACAAAGTGAGATTTATGGTGGAAAACACGGCGCTGGGGAGGTTTTCTCCGGGACCTCCGGTTTCCCCCGCCATCTCATTCCACCGATGCTCCATCTTCATCTCATATATCATCAGTGCCACTGCCTGCGGTGCCGTATGTAGTAAAAGCGGGCGTTAAACGCTACAGTTCCATTTCATTATATACACGTTTCGAAGCGACACCGAACGATTATAACCCTTTCGTGGTTTATAACTCAACTAGTCCGAAATTCGGTCTCGCAGCTTCGCAATTCTCTTAGATATAATTTTATGCAGCATTAAATATTTATAGTGATGATGGTGATGATGAATATAGTGATGATGATTATTATAGTGATGATTATAGTGATGATGATGATTATTTTAGTGATTATTATAATAGTGATTATTATTATAGTGTTAATGATGATAATGATAATAATACAACTTATCTTTTATTTCAAAAAAGTACGGAACAAAATGAAGAAACAGTCCTGGGAAGGCAACACAGGCTCGAAACACTTACGAAACTGTCTGGAGTTATGGGGAATGCCAAAACTATGAAAACTGAGTTTGACTGATGGAAACGTTCCCATAGTGATGGTATACTGCATCTAATTGTGCAACATACAAACAGACGCATAGATGATTTCAAAGTGAAGTATGCCCGCCTCGGTAGCGTGGTGCTAGCAAGTCTGCCTCACGTACAAGAGGTCCCGAGTTCGAATCTCGGTCAGGGTGAGTTACCTGGATAAGGTTTTTTGTGAGGTTTTCCCTTATCCTTAAAGATGAATGTCAGGTAACTCTAAGCTCAAGGGACTCCGGGCTCATTTGAGCATCATTTCACCCATTCCATTCATCGTCCGATATGATTCAACGTTGGAGGACATAAAACTATAAAAAAGTGAAATATGAATGTGAGAGTGATTGCAGGGACACAGACATAAAAGAACTGAATACCTTAATTGCCTCATATCTTGCTGGTGTGTTCCGCGGAGGACGGTGAAATATTCACGACTTCTAGGCAACAGATGAGATTGGTGTCAATATTCTCAAGACAAACGCTTCCGATTCATAATAAGGTGCATTTATTTTGAAACAATCGAAAACAGATGCTAAAACACAATTAACGTCATATGTATCCAGCAGATACATCGCGACTAATGGCGTCAGGAATGTTGACGCGCCCAACGGAAGGTTAAGAATAAGAGAAAACCCCGGAAAAAGCCTTATCCGGATAATTCTCACTGAACGATATTGGAAATCAGACCTCTTGACCGTGAGGTAGACACGCTACCCTCTACGCTACAGAGGTGGGTCCCTACTACTTTAGATTAATGGGTCGACAGTCGATATATCCCCCATCATTCAACACTAAGTTCTGGTGGTTTATTTGGAAAGAGCTTCCCCTTTTTGTAATAAAAGTGCCAGAAATCGCATATTCACAACAATAATTAAAGCATCGGTTTCTAATGGTGCTTACATAACGTTGTATTAGAGTTCAGTTTATTATATTTCTGCTGATACGCCTTTCTGAGTATTCCTGTGCGTCTGTCTATTTATTTCGTCGGTTCCGTCTCTCCCTCTCCCTCTGTTTCTCCTTTCCTCCATAAACGGTCACATTTTTCAACTCCTTGTGCTACTAATGTTTCATCTGGGAATTTTTATCTCTTGTCTATCTCAGTCATCAGATCACTCCCTCACACAAGCTATTACCTTTATCAACTCCCTAGTGAAGTCCATTAACTAATTCTTTCAAACTGCTAGCTCATTTTTTGTGGCCAACGTTTGTTTTAGAGTGTTTCATAATCAGATAACGTTTTATATCAGATGCTATTTACAATATTCATACAGAGCATGTTCCCTCTCCAATTTATTTCCATTTTATTCCATTCCACCATTATGCCATTCTTTGTTATTGATCATATTCTTTATATTCCTTTGTGGGCTACTTTGACCTTAAACCGGTGATTCAATTGGATCTCTATTTTATCCCCCAAATGCTGAAATGCTCTGTATCATAAAACATTACTCCTGTTACAAAATACGTAATAATATTTTTTTCCGCAAACATATGTCATTGGTTATTATACCTGCAAACTCAGTTGATAGCCAACCTTTCATTTTAGAAGGATTTTTGAACACCTCCCAAAACCGATTGCTTTCCTTGTGTGCTCTAAATAAATTGTCTACACTATGTAAAAATGAATGAATCCTATGGAAGAAGTGGCATTTCTGAGGTGGGTTTTCCATTACACTTCTCCAAAGTCAGTTTGAAAATTGCTTCAGATTTACGAGAAGAATAGCTTAAAGCAGCTTCTTTCTGCTTTTTCTTTCCAGCAGCTGTTTGTCCTTCTTCTCAATTCGATAGCCACAACTTAAGGGCAAATGCCTCTTGGTGCGCCGGGAGCTGATTAGAGTTGCAACTCCTAAGAGCCTTGTGCAGTTTCTGCGATCCAGTAACGGCGTACTTCTGTTTGCTTAGCACTTTACTGTTTACTTCACACACACTTAATACATGCACCATTTATGTACAAATATATTTGTGATGCACACACATTCTTAGTTTATCGCATTAGCTACTTGTTCCAGTGTCCTCCATGTAACACTGTTAAAATCTACATCTCGTACTTCAGGAATATGACATGCGGGCAACACTTCTAACGTGACCCTTGAAAAACTATTGCGCCTCCTTAGTCCTATCAAAATTTTAAAAGTATGATGTCTATGATGAAGTCAGGAAGGCCCTAGACCTGGTAAAAGTTACTCCAATTTTGAAAATTGACTCAAAAGTTTCAGGGCTCCTTTAAGAACACTTGCTGATGAGATACACAATGAATGGGCGGTTTTCTTATTTTCCTGTGTACACCGGGTCCAATTGCTGTCACATTCCGTACAGGTACCCCAGTGCTCGTTAATCATTCGGGTTTGCCTCTGCTTAAGTTGACAAATTCCTTAGGGCTTCATCTTACAATCTATGACAATTTTTATGTGATTTAAACTCACAGATGAAATCCAAGATTTGTCGTTATACCGAACAACCGTTCCACATTGTACGTATTGCGAAACGCTAGGAAACCTTTTTACTACAGAAACCAGGATAACAGATTCTGAATAGAAGGATGGAAGAAAGTGAAGGATATTAACTTGTTCATCTTCCACAGTTCAAGAGGTAACTATGATATCTTACCTGAAGTATATAATCAGGATGTAAATTATAAAGGTGCTGTGGACTTCATTCAGGTCACGTGTATTCGTAAATAATTTGGAATATAAGTTACCTTCTGTAAATGTTACTTTGAGCCATAAAGCTTAATAGACATTGGGCTTATCTTTGCAAAAATCATGAAAATATAACTATTTATTAATTCATGAATCATGCATGTAATATATAAAGTAATTACACCTTCTTTATTAATTGAAAAATGAAAGTGTACTAAGAGTTCAGTGAGAAATTTGTTTAGAATATACCTGTATAAGGAAATTTGCCTATGCTTTTAATTTTCTCTGGCGCTTTTCTTTACTTAATGTTCGCAGAAGCAACTTATGTGATGTAGACCTTCCTGGAAGAAGAAAGCTCCTACTGGCTTAAATTTATTCGTCTATGATCTATGGTCGGGGCTAGCTAAGCAATGAAAGAGCAGGTGTTCGGAAACTTATCACTTGATTAGCTCAAAGAAATGTCCCCTAGGGGAGTCCGTATTACCGCCGAGGCATTGTTGAATCGCCGTGACAAGTCAGAACCGGACAGGTGCGAAAGAGACAGAGAGCTACGTGCGGGCAGAAAAGAAAGAGACAGATAGCGAGGGGCACCAACGCTGAATGCTTGCCGAGAGAGAAAGAGAGCTGCGCGTGGGGAGAAAAGAAAGAGACAGATAGTGAGGGACGCGAGCGCTGAGCGCTTGCCGAGAGAGAGACAGAGATAGTACTGAATTTCCCGCTGCATCGTGATTGTTATCGTACGGTCTACTAAATTCCATAATAATGGCTGGAGGTATAAAGCCGCAGGCGTTAGTTGCGAATCAGTCAGTTGTTAATTGAGTGTGCAGCTGTGTGTACATTTGTGAGTGTCCGCAGTACTTTCTTCCGATTGTTTACGTGTGGCAGATGACATTGGGGACTGCGTTTGTGTATGTGATTTCATTTCGATGATACAAAAAGTGTAGAAGGCATGCTTTTACAAGACTTTTAATTCTACGAACCCACAAAGTCCCAGTATCGTATTAGTTTGATACGAAAATCCTAGCTCTAAAGCATCAATCAAAGAACAAAAGTCGGTTTCATGATCAGCAGCGAAGATACAGGAAGGCGAGGAGAAAGGGAGGGATGGAGAGAGGGAGGAAGACAAACAAAACCTGCGTGAAGTGCTATAAGGAGGAAACGCGCACAAGGTGAACCTTGCAGAAGTGGTTTTATACAAATTGTTTTAAAACGGCACCGAACGAAAATATAGAAGTAGTTGCTCGGCTTCTGTGAGAACATTATAAATAGTTCTTACCGCCAATAGGGTCACATAAAAATGCTCCAGAATAAGTGTGGATTAGGCAGTGACAGGAACAACGATGCGTGTCTCACGCTGTCGGAGTGCGCAGGTATAGGTCACACGCCGTACCGCGTGTAAACATACCGGCATACTCCGCAGTAGCTTGCTATTGTTAAGAATTTCTGTGGGTTAAGTAACCGCAATAAATAAGGTATTGCTTAATTACTGCTTATGAGTGTTTAAAGTGTTCCAAAATTCCATTATAGCAGTCCATGATGGCAAATAAGCAAATGGACATATGCAATTTATATCCATTATAGGGAAATTAATGTTAGTGAGGTTCATAATGGAAGCATTAAATGGTAAACAGAACAGAGATGGATTTCATCAAAGAATTGTAGATAAATTAACCAAAACTACTTGGCTTATACAATAAGACCAGTATTTTATTTCAGGTATTTGATAGTACTAAATAGAGCATTTGTAGCTGAAGAGGAAGCTGTTAATATATACAGTAAGTGGCTTAAAGTATTGTAGAATTAAGATCATAACAAAATACTCTGAAGTTAAACAAATAAGTATTACCATTGGTGTAACTATTCTTACAATTCATATTTTTAATAACACTAAATTAATCGGGCGTTCATTGAACTCTCTGCAGCTCTTTAATCCATCAAAACTATATCCATAATTTCGGCGTTCGTATAGCGCTCCATATTGCTTGGATTTGTTATCTAAGTACGCTCAAAATCCTCCCTATTAGGACGGAATGTATAGTTTTACACTGAAGAGTAACCTTGCAACTGTCCGAGTTATTAGTAGACTTTCACAAGTAACTGCTCTTCGGCCCATCATCTGAAAGGTAACTGATAAACAGCAAGCAGTAATGTTTTTGTTTTCATGGCCGGTACGTCCCAATAACAACTTTTGAGGTTCGCACACCAGTGGTTCCTGCGCTGCCTATTTACAAAATAATATAATATTTAATGATACATAAAATTATACCTAACAGAACTTCGAAGCTGTGACACTGAAATTCGGACTAGTTAAGTTATAAACTACGCAAAGACTATAATTGTTCGGTGTCATTTTGAAACGACTTGTATTTACCTGCGAACATAACGCACTGTGCCTGCCATTCGACCAATTCCAGTCAGTCGATCGTAAATGTCTTGGAAATATAACTAAATCTAATATGAAGGTATTTTCTTTGATGTCCTATATTTAAAATTTTGCCAACTATTCTTTTTTTACCTTCCCTTCAATATTTCATAAGCGCTTCAGAACATGCAGTTTCGAAAATCTCTAAAAATGTTTTTTAATTTCCTAACAAAAAGCTTTAATAATCTGAAGGGCTGGTTTATTTACGTAGAGAGATATTTGACACAAAAGCATTTCACCCGCACGGTGTACAAATAGTCCCCATTTTCCTCACTGAAATGTAGCAACTTCATTGAAAATATTTGTTATTCATTTACACTGATGGTTAGTGCCTAATTGTATACGTTCCTGAGAGTCGTCACCCCATCAGCTTTACAGAAATAAAATGCCATTAATGTTTACGTCAGTGATAATTGTGACTTTGAATTGGTTTTTAAAATATTCATGGAGTTAGAATAAAGGAAACGTTTAAGGTACTTGTAGGTTAAAAAGTATGAGTGTGCCAAATATTCAATGGAGGAGAAATATTGGATTTCAATATATCTCGCAATCAAATATCATTTATTTTTATATACGTTTTAAAAACGTTTTTCCAAACGTTTGCTCTTCCATCTGCTTCAGGTTGATACCGAAATTAAGGGATGCAATGTATAAAGGATGGTAATGGATTTCAAAGGAATGTATATTTGTGTGAAACGCGTACACATGCAGTTGAGTTGAATCGTGTAACAAAAGACATGAGAGAAACAGAATTCTAAGAGTAACCCTTGACTCCGTTTTAAAAGAATTCTTCGGACTCTTAATAATGGCATGACCGAGACTAATAATCACAATGGACAATATAGTCACAAACGAGTTTGGGTGTGAATAAAGGGCTTCAAGAAAGTGAAAGTGACACACACAGGCAGCTGTGCAGAGTGAGGACAGAAGTCCGCGGCTTGAGGCCGATTAAGGCAGTTACCTGGTTCTGTCTTGGGCAAGGCAGACCAGAAGTGATGAGAGAAAGTATTTTTCGGTTCATACGTAACGAATTACGTATTATTGAGTAATAAGCATTCCACCAACAGTGACTCTAAACAGTGATATACTGGTAACGCTTGGTCGGCATCTTCGAGCTTGACGTAATGATAAAAAGAAGCAGTCATTAAATCAGTTTGAAACGGGCATTCTACTGTCATTAGAACCATTCTTACTCATACATACTGTCGCGAACCCGTATCCACGATCGCGCGGCTTGTTTACACAAAAGGAACTAATAGGCGGGCAGTGTGAAAACCAAGAGCTTGCAGACGAAGATAACATGCAGATAAAGTTCTGCCGAAACAAACAAACTGAAATAAGTGGAAATCTCAGGACTGATAGAGATTGTTCGGGTTCTGATTTATTTTCGAATCGTCTAGAAATTATTAGCCAGGTATTTAAGAGATTGTGACACGCCAGCAGCAGTAGCAGGGAGTTGTGAAGTGTGTAACGAGAGTGAGTAAGCAGAGAACAGCTGAGTGTGTTGTAACGAGAGCTGTTTGTTATCACCGACCTTGGAAGATTGCGTTGTGATATGTGATGTAATCCTGCTGCTACGGAGTGTAGTTCTACGCAAATAAAGAACATTTAGAATTTCGGCAAATCGGACTTTAATTCTACGAACCCATAAAGTCACAACACCCACGCATACCCTGAGAGTAAATCTCATTGCTCTACCCTGCTCCAACTTATTTGTATCAAACTGTCACGCAAACGCAGAACTCGTTTGCTCTACTCATTTTATATTGCCTCAAGGTTAAGTGAAATGTTTGCATAAATATTTTCATTGCAAGTTTATTTACAGTTAAAAAGCATAAAACGACCCCCAAGTGTTCCACAATTGATCGGCAGGTACACATTCTGAATTCTAATTCAACATACTTAAGATCCAATTAAAATCTGAATGCGTGTATAACTACAAAACAACACAAAAATATTTAAAAATTCGTATCAATATTGACAAATATTTTGGAAGTGTCTGATTTTAGAAAATAGTGATGTTAAATAAATTACATTCTTTAAAGAAATTTACATCTTTCTTCAGTGGTCTTTAGCCATCCTTTAGGCTCGACTAAAGTATATAAAATTGCTTACCGGTGAAGAGAACTTCACAGACCAAAGAAAGGATGCTTAAGGTATCCATTTTGTATCGGTGTATCTGACGCATTTTTTTATTAAATCGTACCTTTACTCATCCTCATACTTTTGATGGTGCTTCTCAAAATAGTATCCCCTGAATGTGACGCACTTGTTCCAGCGTTTCTACCAGTCTTCAAAGACATGCTGGATACCATTTTTGAGAGATCCTTCAAAATCGCCATCCGCAGCCTTCACCACTGCCGCTGATGACGGATAATGCCTCCCACGAAGGCATTTCTTCAAGTTAGGGAATAAAAAAGAGTCATATCCGGACTATAGGGAGGGTGAGCGATGCACTTCACGTTGCTTTTTGCAAGATATTCAGCATAAAACATTGGCAATGTGCGGCCGCGCATTATCGTGGTGCAGCATCCAGCCTGCTTCACGGAAATGTGGTCTTTTGCGCCTGATATTGACTTGCAATAATTTTAGGACATCCCTGTAGTATTATCCAGTTACTGATAAGTGTGCAGGTACAACATACTGATAAACCATTCCATGAATATCAAAGAATGAGATGACCATATCTTTCCCAGCAGAAGCAGCTACTTGTGTTTTTTTTATGGGGGGGGGGGTTGGTGGTGAAGGAGATTTCCACACTGAGTTTTGCTGTTTGCTCTCAGGATCAAAATGATGTAGCCAGGTTTCATCAGCAGTGATTATATTTGAAAGAAACTTCGGATCTTCCTCTAACATCAACTTTAACTGCATGGTACCTCCATTGCAGCGTTAGGCAATACTTAACATGTCTGAACTTGGTTGGTTCTCACAGGCGGGAACCAGGAGTACCAACAATGAAACTACTACGGCGTATTTGTTTCACATTTAGCTAACAGAATATAATAAGAATGAACTTTAATGCGGAAAATTTTGACCGTAAAAAAATTATGATCATTCATTATTGAACGGCCCTCGTAATTTTGGAGAAAGTATAATACTTGTTAGCGATAGCATTCGTGGTAGTTTAAAAAAATCATACTGTCGCAGCTTAGTAAAAATACTTAACTTAATTTCGTTTCCCGAGTTACGCTGTTTAAGGCATACGTATACTCATGGAGCTATTTTCAAAAGTGATTTTAAATACGGGTGCATCAATACATTTATTTCAGTTGAAATCTCAATATTAAAAAGTAATAATTGAAGTGAAAACGAACATTAACTGACTTAACGTTAATACTATGGGTATGTATTTACGTGCATGATAAAATAAATTATTTTTCGAAATGAAACAAATCGATACCTCAATTATGTTGAATTCAGATTATAATGCTTAATTTTGTTCACCTTAATGGTTATATGCACAATAAACTGATTAAAGGAAGTGTAACAAGGGAATTAGGTCTGCATTAAAGCTTAGTTATTTTAAAATGGAGAATATAATCCGGAGACATAACAAAATATAAATGGCATCACTAAGGTTTGAAGCACGGATAGAATGATTTTTCTGCATTTCAGTGTTTTAAATCAGTTTTTGATTATTTATTTGCAATATGGCGCAAAATTCATAAATTCAAAGGTTGTGTTTGTATTTCAATTTTGCAAGCAATTTTATTTTGTTTGTTCTTATATACTACCTAGAATTAGGATTAGGATTTTACTACGGGGGGGATTCAGTACGTAGGCCACCATGCTGGGCCCATTGTGCCTTTGCCCCCAAGTCGGGTACCACGGGAGAAAGGATGAGGCGAGAGGAGACCGAGGGTGGCCGACCCAAGATGCCACGACAGTACAGAGGGCCGGGTTCCTACAGTTTATTTACATAGAGACTCCCCACGACAGGCCAAGGCAACGGACATGCTCCCCTACTGCGGGACGGCTAGGAGCCTAATAGCCGAGTCCAAAAGATCCCAGGCAGGCGGTCCCTAAATGTTTCCAGCAGAGGAGCGGAGACCGGCAACCGACCTACCGTAGGAGGAAGTAGATTTCCTCAGAGCATATCATCCTGCAATGCACCGCCGAGACACCCGCCGACACTTCTACCCTGAAACAGGCCACCAGGTAAGAGATGATGTGAAATGATAATGGAGATGAAATGGAGGGACAAGAAATTGAGCTACCCAGCATTGGCCTGGCAACCAAGGAAAACCTCCGAAGAAACCCATGGGTCAGGTAGGTAGGCCACGGGAATCGAACCCGGGTCTCCCGAATGTGGGCCACAGACGAATCCACCTCAGGTATATCGCTCGGTTATATACTACCGAACTGTAATGCTACTTTATCATTGTAACATACTGTGTGCTAGTACTAGTGTTAGCTTATATTTATTGATCATTAGTTTTCTTTTTCTTTTGGTTCTATATATATTACATTGGGTATACTTCACACTTGTGAATGTGCAGTTGAACTGCCGTGAGTATGGAAAGTAATCTTGGTTAATACATTCACCAGACCGGAATCGAACCACAGATGGCTCATAAGGCAGGTTGTTGTTGTACACACTGAGCTACTGCAGTTGGTAAATATAAGGAAGTATGCCGTTTATGGAATTAGGATAAAGGCAATGCGTTTCACTGGTTACAGAAATATCTGACTTTATTCACAAGTTACGTAAATATGTTTTAATAAGAAACACAGAGTTTGGTTATGTTACAATATACAGTACCGTGCCTTATATTTCGTTGTCGTTGTCCCGAAATACAGCGCATTTCCTGGACGGAAATTACACCACTAATACTCGCATGTGCACTAATCCAATTTTCCACTTCTTACTTGAATGACATGGATTTGCAGTGAATATGACATTTCATATGGTCTGTTTATTGATGCAACATTGTTGTTGGTTAGGACGCCTCTTCACTTTATTTGATGAATAATAAAGGAATATATTTCAGACAATAACCCATGAAGCCATATGCGCCAAATGATTGATGGTATAGTACACATTGATTTTCCAGGTAGCGCCTAGTCAGTGGCGTAACGTCTCTTAGAAGGAGCCTTCAAAATAGTTTTGTATTGTTAGACGAAAACTATGTTAGTTGTCCTGAAGAAAGTAAAACTCCTTTATGTATTTCATATGGAATGCTTATTAATATTTAGACCTGCTGCATGCATAAGGCCCTCAATGTTTCAGGAGGCCTCTGTTTATATCTGTTTGAAAGAGAAGCTTATTCAGTCCTAAATAAAGATTAGATTCGATTTATTTATTTATTGTGCATATTCCAAAATTTTACAATTTATGACTTTGGCTCACAAGATACCCTGGTCTCCTGCTCTGCCAGGTAGCTCTTAACCACCATACCTCCTTCCTACTTAATTAGTCCCATTTCCCCCCCCCCCAATTTTACTTTCATATTGTGACTTTGTGGGTTCGTGAAATTAAAAGTCCAATTGCACAAACTCAAAATGTTCTTTATTTCCACCGACTTACAGTTGAACACTTGCCAATTGCACAGAATTGCGTAATGCACACAATTACGATTCACCAGTTCGTCCGTTACAGTTCCACTTTGCTCTCGCAATTACGTACACTCCTCCGATGCAGGTACACAGTCTTCTCGTCCATACACTAGCACGGCGCTTCTACGCTGCTCGCCAAGAACTGAACTGAACTCACTCGCCAACTGCAGCCCCCTTTTTATAGGGATATCGCTGTTTCACGAAGTCTCGCGATTCGGTGAATCATCCTGCAGGTTATAGACGTCAAGGAGGGGGAAAGAGATGGCTAACGATGTTTTTCCAAGCATCCCCTTCGTTACCGCTTCCAGACAGATGGGTAGGCGTGGTCGAATGTTTCCCGTCTCCTGCTACCCTGCTGCCGGCCGGTTCTCTCGGGAGTTCCGACATTCGGGTCACAATATATTCTTCATATTTCTGGCCTATTTTTCGTTTACTTTATGCAATAACTCGCCAGTACCTCCTACCTTCTTTTACTCCCTGCCCGTTTACATTTTATAGTTATTATCCTCTTCCCTACTTTCTTCCATTTTTCATCCCAAAGTTATTTTCTCCACATTGCAACCTCCTCGCATTCTGTTACATAGTGTTCTATGTTTTCTTTTCCCCACACAATTCACAAATTCCCTTTTCTCCACCTGTTATCCCTCTTAGAAATATTGTCCCTGTTCTCATCCAAGCTAACCCTTTTCTCTCTTGCCTATTGCAGTAATCTACATAATCTACATATGTGACTTTGTGGGCTCGTAGAATTAAAAGTCCGACTTGTAGAAATTTAAACGTTCTTTATTTGAGTATAAATACACTTTGATGAATCCTTACGTAACAGAATTACGTCACATACATACAGTCTACCAAGGTCGATGACAACAACAGCGTTCTGATTACCTCTGTTTACAACACTCATGGCCACGCCGTGGGTCAGTGGTTAGACCGCTTGGCTCTCACCAAGGCGGCTAGGGTTCGATCCCAGGCGACCACAAAGTGAGATTTGTAGTGGACAACATGGCGCTGGGGCGGGTTTTCTCCGGGACCTCCGGTTTCCCCGCCATTTCATTCCACCGGTGCTCCATCTTCATCTCATGTATCATCAGTGTCACTGCCTGCGGTGCCGTAGGAAGTAAAAGCGGGCGTCAAACACTACACATTATTCACAACACTCGTGCTACACAACATCTGCTCACGACTGACTCTTGGCGAGTCGTCGCCTTCTTAAATACCTCATTGATAAATTCGATACTGTTCCGGAACAGTAAAGAAACCGAATATTCTTTCACCTTCCAGAAGCGTAACTTAAACTATGCCGGCAAGTCCTTTATCTGAGCTATATTTGTTTGCCGGCTCTTTGTGTACACAAGCAGCGCTGTCGTAGATAACGGCTTCGCGACAGCATGTTTATCGTCCCAAATTTCTTTTTATTTGCTTGTAAGACTGTAATGATTTCATTTTTTCTAGACTTCCCCATATTTCCTGTCATTATATATCTCCTATTCTGTATTCTACCAATTTACCCACATCGCTTGTATTTTTTTCCACTAATCTCCATATATCTGGCATTCCAAATTTTTCCATAATTCCTCCTCTCTCTGCTCACCAACTATTTGAGTTCACTAATCTTTTTGCTGTCACATGCATAATTTCATAATTTCCTCTTCTTCTTTAGCCAAAAACCTTTACCAAAATATTATTATTCTTTCCATTATTATTCCATTTCTTCTTGTCTTTCCTAATTCTTTCCACCTAACTTCCCTATGTTCTTATCTCTGTAAGCGTAGAAGCTCTTTACAAACCCTTCTGCAGTTTTGGTCCACCGTTTTGTGTACCCCTGTGCCCCCACCCCCAGAACTCCACTGCATACAACATTTTGGATTCAACTAGTGCATCATACATTCTTTCTAACCACATGGTTGTCATTTCTAGCTTATATTTGCATATTCTTATCCCATTCATTGCCACCCTTCCTTTTGTTTCAGTTTTTCACCTGTGTGCTCCCCTCTTTCCATTGTTATTGGAAACTCTTCGTTTAGAAATATTGGAAACAAGCACATTTTTAATGGGTGCCCCAAAAATACCTACCATAGTCTCTAATTTGGAATATTTTATTTTTAAGTTATGGACTATAGCTCACTAAAAGTAAGGTTTACCATCACATTTATCTTCCACCTTCAATTCAAAACACTATTTTGGTTTCTGTAATGTAATACTTCATTTCTGAAAATTCCATTCCATGAGTTTTGGTCTTCTTCTTTTCATGGATATTGGTGTGGGTTCTTTTTCTGTTCGTTGTCCTAATGTGTGCTTGTTTAGGGCTGGGGTGTGAAAGGTTTGACGGTGAGGTGGAAAGGTGGGTGTTTTGTCTAATCGTCGGTGAGCTGGGATCTCTTTCTCAGGGTTCGGTTATGAAAAGTCGTGTTGACCGTCTTTCAATTCCTTTATTTTTCTTTAGCCGGGCTCTCGTAGCTCTCTTGTTAACACTTGCGTTGTCTTCCTAATTTTCCTTTCCCCTTTACGATGTTTTTACGTTGCTTCGCGGACTCCCTTGTTATTCCCTATATTTGCACTATCTTCAAGACCATAACTCTAAGTCGGACTGCGACATCTGATCCTACTTTTATCACAATACTCAGTACCGGAGTAACCTTCCAATAACACGTCTTCTCCCCGTCGTCCTCACTAGCAGAGTGACGCTCTTTTGCCTCTCGTATTTTCAGCTTCTATCCTAGCTTTTCTTTCCTATCACCGCCCATTTTCTATTCCTTTCCTATTTTACGCCTATCACGTGGTTTACTCTACATTTTATTGGCAGGGTTTATTTCTTTAATTTTCTCTTATTGGTCACCTCCGTATGTCGTTCCTATGCATCAGTACTATTCTCCGCCCCTCTGGGTTGTATGACCTCTCAGCGTCATAACGGTATTCTATCATGCTTGGCTGAGTTTTCCTTATACCTCGCATATTTTACTGGCGTCTTGATGTCGGTTCTATTGTTCTGTGTTTCCTGCCTTGTATGTGCCCGAAGGCAACTCCTGTCCAATTTTTCCTTCATTTGTACTGTATTGCTATTTCGAATATTCTTTTTAACTTTGTTTCTTATATCATTTATTCCCTTTTTATTCCCATTATGCTTATTTATGATCTCTACTGTTGTATTAGTTTCTATTGATCTTTTCCCTCTTAGAACCTGAGGTTTCTGCTTCAAATGCCCTTCGGAGGAATATTGCTATTTTTCTCACGAGTTGGGAAAAATTTCAAATTCCTTCGAAAGTCCCACTAAACCGCGACCTTCAAAGTTTAACTAACGTGCTAACGCTGACAATTGTTACCTAGTTTCTCCTCTTTCCCTTCGTCAACGCAAGTGCAAGCAAGGAGCTTTAGAGCGTTTGTTTGGTTGTTGTTGTTTTTTTTTTACAATAAAATACATACATACATTTATACATTTATGCCCTTATATACATTATTATATATTTTCTTACTTTTCAATGTGTCCAATATTTTACATTACGTTATCAATCTGATTTTGCATTTTTGGATTGTCTCTGATTTTCTCTATTTATTTACATTATTTGTTTTATTGTTGTCTTTTGGGCTTTACATTGCCTCTTTAAGTATAGTGAACCTTTAATGTTTCATACACTGTCACTCGCGTCACTGCAATGTCGTGATTGCTTTTGTGTTCGGCACTTGTATTTATAATTCCTTGTATGTTCCGCTAACTTATTCTAAGTACAACATTTTTTTATTAGTATAACCAGGTGTAGCATTTGTTTATATTATAGTTAAATTCCATCGCGTTTATTCTTTATGTCCGTTATTCTTTTTCTGTGAAACGTGTGTATTTCTACTATTTGTAACAAAGTGGTGTTTACTAATTACCTGTGCCGTACATTAATGAGTTCAGTGACTCCGGTTCGCGTCAGGTAATGGTTTGAGTATGTGTGATTTCCAGTTCTTTAAAGGGTCGTAATAGTGCTATGTTATATCTACCTATGTTTTTCTTCGTTTTAGTCTACCAGCTCAAAAGAACGATCACCGAACTTCGCAACGATCATAGCCGGCCCTTCCCAAAGGATATGCAGTTTTTGTGATGTTTTGTTAAGCATTGAAGATTTGTTGTGGGTTCTCACTAGCACTTTATCTCCTATGTTCGGCGTCCATTTCTTTTTGTATTTTTTCTTCCTTTTATTTCTAGTTTCTGCTCGTTTCCTTAGGCGTTCGTAGGCTTCCTCTATTTGCTGGATTTCGTTCATTTCGTCTGTATTAATTGCTCTTTTTAAGCCTGGTAAAATGCTTTCTGGCGTTTGGTTTAGGTGTAGCTTGACTGGCGCTATACCAGTGTTCGGGTTGATCGTGTTGTTCATGATTTTTTCTATTAGTGGTAGTTGGGTGACCCACGAGGTATGTCTTTTGCGGTATGTTAATATTCGCAGGTAGATGGATAGATCCCTCATCGATCTCTCGCACGGGTTACTTTCCGGGTGGTATGCTGTGGAATTATATATTTTGATACCTGATGTTCTTATCTTATTTACGAAATGTTTGCCTTTGTGTATGGACGCGTTATCCGCCAATATGGCGTCCATTTTACCATATTTCGGTATGAAATCGTCCAGAATTTTGCTTGCACAATTCGCGCTTGTTAACCTCTTCATCGGGTATAATTTAGTGAATTTGGTAAATACGTCCATATGTTTACATGCAGATCTGGTATTTCAGGGGAAAGTCTAAAGGTTGATTCTGTCTCTCCTTGTTTGACAGGTGTATTTTCTCTTACGTCCAGGGAGCCGTTTCTTATAGTGATGTGTGGATAACTGGTTTCGTTTCGTCTACCTGGGTCTTCCTTGCTCTCGCAGGTGTCGTCAAAATTATCCTCGACTTTGTCATCTTTATTTATTTCCTGGATTCTAAGTTCCGCAATGTGAACACCTGATTTTACCTGCACATATTGCACAAAAAAGGTTTCTTCCTCTAATAGGTTTTCTGCCTCTGTTAAGTTAATGACCTGGTCAGTCAGCTGAGAGAACCCGATCGTTGCCTCTTCGTTATCTCGTCGTATAGTTAAATACCTGTTTGCATAGTTGATGTTAGCTTTAAATGTCTCTAGGAAATCACTTCCTAAAATGATTTGTACTGCCAGATGTGGTATTATTAAGAAAATGAGTTCAACGTGCATTTGTCCTAAACGAAATGGAATCATTGTTTGTTTTTGAATGCGTTGTTTTTTCCTGCTGATGGCTGTCAAAATATATACATTCTTTGTGGGTAGTGTTTGTAGACGTAAACCTTTCATTTCTAAGTCGTTAAAGAATTTTAAACTGCATACAGAAGCAGTTGCTGCTGTATCCAAGGTTGCCTGATAAATTTCTTCGTTTATGGTGATTTCTATTTGTGGCGTTTCTACAATGTCCGGTTGTTTTATTTTTCCAATCGTATTGTCACTTTCCGCTACTGTCTCGTCTGCCTGTATTTGTAATTTTGCTACAGCTTTGCTCTTGTTCCCATCTTGTTTCACATACCTCGGGGTCGGATTCGGGAACGTTATCCTACCCACATCTAGTTTTCCTGGTTGAGTGTGTTCGTTGCGCCGTTTAGAGATGTGTGTGTAGTTGGGACGAACGTCTGATTTGCAAACCATTTCTGTCGTGTCACTGCGCCATTGTTATTATATACTGTCGTTGGAGATGTATTGCCTGGGTTTTCTTGCCTCGACGTTTGCTGGTTTTCCCTACTGTTCATGTGTTCTGTCCGGTTGTCTGTCACGGCGGGTCGGTTTTCCTGGTAATGTCCATTATTGGTCCAATTACGGTCTGGTGGATTTTCTCGTGGTATGTCGTTCGTATAGGGTCTCCTAAAAGCATTGTATCTTCTCTCTCTTGTTGTGTTCCTGTCGTAGCCGTTTCTCCTTTGCTGTGGTCTTTGTGTACGTACCCAATGTACGTTGTGTAGTTGTGGTTCCTGAAAATGGTGGGGATTTTCTCGGGTTTGTCTTTGGTAGCGTGTATTGTAGTTTCTGTGTTCAAATGCAGGTACATGGTCTCTGTATCGTTCTCTATTCTGGGCGTTGTCATTTCTCCGGGCATTTCCTGTGTTGTATGCCCTGGTCCCACTAAGATTCGGTTCATTGTATACCGGTCTGCCCTCTCGTGGTCCTGTGTTTGAGTCCGTCATCTGTGGTTGCAGTGCCGTCAGAAGTTCGATCGTCTCGTTTATAGTGTTTGGTCTTGCTACTATTAAATGGTTCTTTATATGTTCTGGGAAATGTTTTATCACGAGATTAATGAATTCATGATCCTCTATCGGCGGGTCAAGCATCTTACTCTGTTGTGCTAGGTCTAGAAAGTAGTCAACCATCTGTGTTCCCCTGTGCAGATATTTCCCTGTATTTATTTTGGTCCGCACAGCATATTGTGTGGCGCTATTCCAATATTTGGTGAGAAAGTTTTGTCGAAACTCTGCATACCTGGTATGGTCACCAACTGCTAATCGAAACCACGTGAGTGATCGTCCCTGTAAGCCTTTCTTAATAATAAGCATTTTGTATTCCTCTGGGATGTTTTTAAGAGTGAAATATGCTTCTACGTCCATTATATAACGCTTCGCGTTGTCCCTTTCATCATTGAATGTTGGCACGGTAATTTCATTTAATAGGTTAAAATGGTAGGGGTATCCTGTATTTGCGCAATTATTGAAAATGCTACCCTGATTCACACTATTACATGTATCTGTGGGGGCTGATGAAGGCGTGTTCTGGCACGAGTTCAACATCCCCTGCCTAACCGGTACGTTCGGAATGTCAGTACTCTGAGGCTGGTCATTTGTTATTCTGAGGTCGTTAATGGCCTCTTTGAGCACTGTCATTTCTCGCGTATGGTTTGCAATGGTTATTTGAGTTGACCGGTGAGCTGCGGCCGCCTGCGTCAGAGTTTCTTTAATTATTATGAGTTCAGACTGTGTCTGCTCGTGCCATTCCTTTTGTCTATTTTCTATACTGGCGCAGGTATTTCGCAACTCATCGCTCAACTGGGCATGCACATTATTACTGGTACTAGACATGTTATTTATTCTTTCTTTGATATTTACAATGTCCTGCTGTGCATCATGCATTTCTGTACGCATGTGTAGGAATTCTGCCTGAGTTGTGGCCTGTCCTAACCTAATGTTCTCTAGGTGTCTATTTTGTTCTATTAGTTTACTTTCTAACTGGTTTCGTAAAGTTTGTGTTTGTTCTGCTATTTTCTTTTCTAGGGTCTGATTTTGCTCTAATATTTTCGTTTCTAGTCTTTGGGTTTTCTCTCCTAGTTCTCCTAATCTGGTCTCTAGATTCTGACGTTGTTCTTCTAATCTATTTTCTAGGGTCTGGTTCTGCTCTACAATTTTAGTTTCTAGTCTTTGGGTTTGTTCACCTAGTTCTCCTAATCTTGTTTCTATGTTCTGAGTTTGTTCTCCTAATCTAGTTTCTATGTGCTGGCTTTGTTCTTCTAATCTAGTTTCTATATTGTTCTGAAATTGTTGGAGCATCTGTTGCATTGTAGTTTTGAGGCTTACTACTGTTGCAGTACTAATGTCTTGTGCTGGGCTGTTCATGTTTAGCTCCTGTGATTGTTCCGCCATTGTTACTTTTGTCGTTCTACCACTTCTCAGTAGCATATACTTAACGACAGTCTACGGATGCACTACTTGGCTGTCCCTATGTCTCTTCTCCTTGTAGAAAGATGTTTAAGGTGTACTTACTCGTGCTGATGTGTTGTTTTTACCTCCTTTGGCTCTGATGGTTGTGACGTCCCTGTTGTCGTGTTGGATGCCCTCGTCCCTGGCGTTCTCCGTTGTCGTGATGTTGAAGTTGTAGTTGTTGCTTCCTGTTGTCGCTCCCCTGGTCGTCGGCGTGCGTCTCCGGTGTCGTGATGCTAAAGTTGTATGTTCCTCGTTGTCGTAGTGCCGAACTTCAGAGTTGGTTTAGGACACGTTGGGTGCCAGTTTGGTGTGGGTTCTTTTTCTGTTCGTTGTCCTAATGTGTGCTTGTTTAGGGCTGGGGTGTGAAAGGTTTGACGGTGAGGTGGAAAGGTGGGTGTTTTGTCTAATCGTCGGTGAGCTGGGATCTCTTTCTCAGGGTTCGGTTATGAAAAGTCGTATTGACCGTCTTTCATTTCCTTTATTTTTCTTTAGCCGGGCTCTCGTAGCTCTCTTGTTAACACTTGCGTTGTCTTCCTAATTTTCCTTTCCCCTTTACGATGTTTTTACGTTGCTTCGCGGACTCCCTTGTTATTCCCTATATTTGCACTATCTTCAAGACCATAACTCTAAGTCGGACTGCGACATCTGATCCTACTTTTATCACAATACTCAATACCGGAGTAACCTTCCAATAACACGTCTTCTCCCCGTCGTCCTCACTAGCAGAGTGACGCTCTTTTGCCTCTCGTATTTTCAGCTTCTATCCTAGCTTTTCTTTCCTATCACCGCCCATTTTCTATTCCTTTCCTATTTTACGCCTATCACGTGGTTTACTCTACATTTTATTGGCAGGGTTTATTTCTTTAATTTTCTCTTATTGGTCACCTCCGTATGTCGTTCCTATGCATCAGTACTATTCTCCGCCCCTCTGGGTTGTATGACCTCTCAGCGTCATAACGGTATTCTATCATGCTTGGCTGAGTTTTCCTTATACCTCGCATATTTTACTGGCGTCTTGATGTCGGTTCTATTGTTCTGTGTTTCCTGCCTTGTATGTGCCCGAAGGCAACTCCTGTCCAATTTTTCCTTCATTTGTACTGTATTGCTATTTCGAATATTCTTTTTAACTTTGTTTCTTATATCATTTATTCCCTTTTTATTCCCATTATGCTTATTTATGATCTCTACTGTTGTATTAGTTTCTATTGATCTTTTCCCTCTTAGAACCTGAGGTTTCTGCTTCAAATGCCCTTCGGAGGAATATTGCTATTTTTCTCACGAGTTGGGAAAAATTTCAAATTCCTTCGAAAGTCCCACTAAACCGCGACCTTCAAAGTTTAACTAACGTGCTAACGCTGACAATTGTTACCTAGTTTCTCCTCTTTCCCTTCGTCAACGCAAGTGCAAGCAAGGAGCTTTAGAGCGTTTGTTTGGTTGTTGTTGTTTTTTTTTTACAATAAAATACATACATACATTTATACATTTATGCCCTTATATACATTATTATATATTTTCTTACTTTTCAATGTGTCCAATATTTTACATTACGTTATCAATCTGATTTTGCATTTTTGGATTGTCTCTGATTTTCTCTATTTATTTACATTATTTGTTTTATTGTTGTCTTTTGGGCTTTACATTGCCTCTTTAAGTATAGTGAACCTTTAATGTTTCATACACTGTCACTCGCGTCACTGCAATGTCGTGATTGCTTTTGTGTTCGGCACTTGTATTTATAATTCCTTGTATGTTCCGCTAACTTATTCTAAGTACAACATTTTTTTTATTAGTATAACCAGGTGTAGCATTTGTTTATATTATAGTTAAATTCCATCGCGTTTATTCTTTATGTCCGTTATTCTTTTTCTGTGAAACGTGTGTATTTCTACTATTTGTAACAAAGTGGTGGTTACTAATTACCTGTGCCGTACATTAATGAGTTCAGTGACTCCGGTTCGCGTCAGGTAATGGTTTGAGTATGTGTGTTTTCCAGTTCTTTAAAGGGTCGTAATAGTGCTATGTTATATCTACCTATGTTTTTCTTCGTTTTAGTCTACCAGCTCAAAAGAACGATCACCGAACTTCGCAACGATCATAGCCGGCCCTTCCCAAAGGATATGCAGTTTTTGTGATGTTTTGTTAAGCATTGAAGATTTGTTGTGGGTTCTCACTAGCACTTTATCTCCTATGTTCGGCGTCCATTTCTTTTTGTATCTTTTCTTCCTTTTATTTCTAGTTTCTGCTCGTTTCCTTAGGCGTTCGTAGGCTTCTTCTATTTGCTGGATTTCGTTCATTTCGTCTGTATTAATTGCTCTTTTTAAGCCTGGTAAAATGCTTTCTGGCGTTTGGTTTAGGTGTAGCTTGACTGGCGCTATACCAGTGTTCGGGTTGATCGTGTTGTTCATGATTTTTTCTATTAGTGGTAGTTGGGTGACCCACGAGGTATGTCTTTTGCGGTATGTTAATATTCGCAGGTAGATGGATAGATCCCTCATCGATCTCTCGCACGGGTTACTTTCCGGGTGGTATGCTGTGGAATTATATATTTTGATACCTGATGTTCTTATCTTATTTACGAAATGTTTGCCTTTGTGTATGGACGCGTTATCCGCCAAAATGGCGTCCATTTTACCATATTTCGGTATGAAATCGTCCAGAATTTTGCTTGCACAATTCGCGCTTGTTAACCTCTTCATCGGGTATAATTTAGTGAATTTGGTAAATACGTCCATATGTTTACATGCAGATCTGGTATTTCAGGGGAAAGTCTAAAGGTTGATTCTGTCTCTCCTTGTTTGACAGGTGTATTTTCTCTTACGTCCAGGGAGCCGTTTCTTATAGTGATGTGTGGATAACTGGTTTCGTTTCGTCTAGCTGGGTCTTTCTTGCTCTCGCAGGTGTCGTCAAAATTATCCTCGACTTTGTCATCTTTATTTATTTCCTGGATTCTAAGTTCCGCAATGTGAACACCTGATTTTACCTGCACATATTGCACAAAAAAGGTTTCTTCCTCTAATAGGTTTTCTGCCTCTGTTAAGTTAATGACCTGGTCAGTCAGCTGAGAGAACCCGATCGTTGCCTCTTCGTTATCTCGTCGTATAGTTAAATACCTGTTTGCATAGTTGATGTTAGCTTTAAATGCCTCTAGGAAATCACTTCCTAAAATGATTTGTACTGCCAGATGTGGTATTATTAAGAAAACGAGTTCAACGTGCATTTGTCCTAAACGAAATGGAATCATTGTTTGTTTTTGAATGCGTTGTTTTTTCCTGCTGATGGCTGTCAAAATATATACATTCTTTGTGGGTAGTGTTTGTAGACGTAAACCTTTCATTTCTAAGTCGTTAAAGAATTTTAAACTGCATACAGAAGCAGTTGCTGCTGTATCCAAGGTTGCCTGATAAATTTCTTCGTTTATGGTGATTTCTATTTGTGGCGTTTCTACAATGTCCGGTTGTTTTATTTTTCCAATCGTATTGTCACTTTCCGCTACTGTCTCGTCTGCCTGTATTTGTAATTTTGCTACAGCTTTGCTCTTGTTCCCATCTTGTTTCACATACCTCGGGGTCGGATTCGGGAACGTTATCCTACCCACATCTAGTTTTCCTGGTTGAGTGTGTTCGTTGCGCCGTTTAGAGATGTGTGTGTAGTTGGGACGAACGTCTGATTTGCAAACCATTTCTGTCGTGTCACTGCGCCATTGTTATTATATACTGTCGTTGGAGATGTATTGCCTGGGTTTTCTTGCCTCGACGTTTGCTGGTTTTCCCTACTGTTCATGTGTTCTGTCCGGTTGTCTGTCACGGCGGGTCGGTTTTCCTGGTAATGTCCATTATTGGTCCAATTACGGTCTGGTGGATTTTCTCGTGGTATGTCGTTCGTATAGGGTCTCCTAAAAGCATTGTATCTTCTCTCTCTTGTTGTGTTCCTGTCGTAGCCGTTTCTCCTTTGCTGTGGTCTTTGTGTACGTACCCAATGTACGTTGTGTAGTTGTGGTTCCTGAAAATGGTGGGGATTTTCTCGGGTTTGTCTTTGGTAGCGTGTATTGTAGTTTCTGTGTTCAAATGCAGGTACATGGTCTCTGTATCGTTCTCTATTCTGGGCGTTGTCATTTCTCCGGGCATTTCCTGTGTTGTATGCCCTGGTCCCACTAAGATTCGGTTCATTGTATACCGGTCTGCCCTCTCGTGGTCCTGTGTTTGAGTCCGTCATCTGTGGTTGCAGTGCCGTCAGAAGTTCGATCGTCTCGTTTATAGTGTTTGGTCTTGCTACTATTAAATGGTTCTTTATATGTTCTGGGAAATGTTTTATCACGAGATTAATGAATTCATGATCCTCTATCGGCGGGTCAAGCATCTTACTCTGTTGTGCTAGGTCTAGAAAGTAGTCAACCATCTGTGTTCCCCTGTGCAGATATTTCCCTGTATTTATTTTGGTCCGCACAGCATATTGTGTGGCGCTATTCCAATATTTGGTGAGAAAGTTTTGTCGAAACTCTGCATACCTGGTATGGTCACCAACTGCTAATCGAAACCACGTGAGTGATCGTCCCTGTGAGCCTTTCTTAATAATAAGCATTTTGTATTCCTCTGGGATGTTTTTAAGAGTGAAATATGCTTCTACGTCCATTATATAACGCTTCGCGTTGTCCCTTTCATCATTGAATGTTGGCACGGTAATTTCATTTAATAGGTTAAAATGGTAGGGGTATCCTGTATTTGCGCAATTATTGAAAATGCTACCCTGATTCACACTATTACATGTATCTGTGGGGGCTGATGAAGGCGTGTTCTGGCACGAGTTCAACATCCCCTGCCTAACCGGTACGTTCGGAATGTCAGTACTCTGAGGCTGGTCATTTGTTATTCTGAGGTCGTTAATGGCCTCTTTGAGCAGTCATTTCTCGCGTATGGTTTGCAATGGTTATTTGAGTTGACCGGTGAGCTGCGGCCGCCTGCGGCAGAGTTCCTTTAATTATTATGAGTTCAGACTGTGTCTGCTCGTGCCATTCCTTTTGTCTATTTTCTATACTGGCGCAGGTATTTCGCAACTCATCGCTCAACTGGGCATGCACATTATTACTGGTACTAGACATGTTATTTATTCTTTCTTTGATATTTACAATGTCCTGCTGTGCATCATGCATTTCTGTACGCATGTGTAGGAATTCTGCCTGAGTTGTGGCCTGTCCTAACCTAATGTTCTCTAGGTGTCTATTTTGTTCTATTAGTTTACTTTCTAACTGGTTTCGTAAAGTTTGTGTTTGTTCTGCTATTTTCTTTTCTAGGGTCTGATTTTGCTCTAATATTTTCGTTTCTAGTCTTTGGGTTTTCTCTCCTAGTTCTCCTAATCTGGTCTCTAGATTCTGACTTTGTTCTTCTAATCTATTTTCTAGGGTCTGGTTCTGCTCTACAATTTTAGTTTCTAGTCTTTGGGTTTGTTCACCTAGTTCTCCTAATCTTGTTTCTATGTTCTGAGTTTGTTCTCCTAATCTAGTTTCTATGTGCTGGCTTTGTTCTTCTAATCTAGTTTCTATATTGTTCTGAAATTGTTGGAGCATCTGTTGCATTGTAGTTGTGAGGCTTACTACTGTTGCAGTACTAATGTCTTGTGCTGGGCTGTTCATGTTTTGCTCCTGTGATTGTTCCGCCATTGTTACTTTTGTCGTTCTACCACTTCTCAGTAGCATATACTTAACGACAGTCTACGGATGCACTACTTGGCTGTCCCTATGTCTCTTCTCCTTGTAGAAAGATGTTTAAGGTGTACTTACTCGTGCTGATGTGTTGTTTTTACCTCCTTTGGCTCTGATGGTTGTGACGTCCCTGTTGTCGTGTTGGATGCCCTCGTCCCTGGCGTTCTCCGTTGTCGTGATGTTGAAGTTGTAGTTGTTGCTTCCTGTTGTCGCTCCCCTGGTCGTCGGCGTGCGTCTCCGGTGTCGTGATGCTAAAGTTGTATGTTCCTCGTTGTCGTAGTGCCGAACTTCAGAGTTGGTTTAGGACACGTTGGGTGCCAGTTTGGTGTGGGTTCTTTTTCTGTTCGTTGTCCTAATGTGTGCTTGTTTAGGGCTGGGGTGTGAAAGGTTTGACGGTGAGGTGGAAAGGTGGGTGTTTTGTCTAATCGTCGGTGAGCTGGGATCTCTTTCTCAGGGTTCGGTTATGAAAAGTGTTGACCGTCTTTCAATTCCTTTATTTTTCTTTAGCCGGGCTCTCGTAGCTCTCTTGTTAACACTTGCGTTGTCTTCCTAATTTTCCTTTCCCCTTTACGATGTTTTTACGTTGCTTCGCGGACTCCCTTGTTATTCCCTATATTTGCACTATCTTCAAGACCATAACTCTAAGTCGGACTGCGACATCTGATCCTACTTTTATCACAATACTCAGTACCGGAGTAACCTTCCAATAACACGTCTTCTCCCCGTCGTCCTCACTAGCAGAGTGACGCTCTTTTGCCTCTCGTATTTTCAGCTTCTATCCTAGCTTTTCTTTCCTATCACCGCCCATTTTCTATTCCTTTCCTATTTTACGCCTATCACGTGGTTTACTCTACATTTTATTGGCAGGGTTTATTTCTTTAATTTTCTCTTATTGGTCACCTCCGTATGTCGTTCCTATGCATCAGTACTATTCTCCGCCCCTCTGGGTTGTATGACCTCTCAGCGTCATAACGGTATTCTATCATGCTTGGCTGAGTTTTCCTTATACCTCGCATATTTTACTGGCGTCTTGATGTCGGTTCTATTGTTCTGTGTTTCCTGCCTTGTATGTGCCCGAAGGCAACTCCTGTCCAATTTTTCCTTCATTTGTACTGTATTGCTATTTCGAATATTCTTTTTAACTTTGTTTCTTATATCATTTATTCCCTTTTTATTCCCATTATGCTTATTTATGATCTCTACTGTTGTATTAGTTTCTATTGATCTTTTCCCTCTTAGAACCTGAGGTTTCTGCTTCAATATCCATCCTCACAGTGTAGAATGGTAAATAAGCTGTAAAGCAAATTTCAGACAGAGATATGTAAACATGAACGCTTCTGGAAGTGTTTAAACGGTTTCCACGGTATATAAATTCATTTCTTAGCAGTGGACGGTCTTTCTTTAATAAACGTTTCTCTTTTTCCCATTTTATAGTGTCCGTGAAAGATGATTTCAGTTTGTTCAGAGGCCTATGAAGTTCTAGGTTTTTTACTTGGCCTAAATGTATGTAGACCCGAGCTGTAGCTACGTGGGTTAAGTAGAATCAAAAGGCTGGTATGCAGAAATTTAGAATACTCTTTATTGAAAAACGACGTGAAATTGACAGTCAGCTGTCTTCTAGGTTGACTCGGTGCTCCGTCGCACGCAAACAAATGAAAGAAATCACTGTGGCACACTACAGATGTCCACTGTCACAATAACCATCACACAAATAAGCAACTGCTTCTCCTGTACAACACACAACTCAACTAAAACGGCTGCTCCAACACCTTGCGGACCTGTTATACCCCCAACCATTGTTTCTAGAAAGCTACAGACCATTCGATAACAATCGCGATGCATCAAAAAGGTGGAAAATTCCGGAACCTCTCTCTGTCTCTTTCTCTTTCTTCGCAAGTGTCAAGCACTCCTGACCGCGCGCCACTCTCTGTCTCTTTCTTTCCTGCCCATGCGTCCGGCACTGCGTTGTCACGGCTCCAACACAATAATGTGATCGGTGACTCAAAGAAGCAAACGATCTATACTATACAAGAAAGACTATCGCACTCCGCCTGGTTTGTAACATTATGGTCATTCTTTATTAAACAGCCCTCGTATTTTCCACTTATGGTATTCATACTTGTTTAATTGCAGCACACTTTTCAATGCACCATAGGACTGTTTAGTCAGAGTGGCAGATTAAGATTCAATTTTACACAGTGGTGTACCAATGACTTGCATATTGAGATAGTTGTATTGGAAGCAGGAAGAGAAACAACTATACATGTAAACTGACCATCAAAATTAATTGTCAGCTCCTCTTGGAAACAGGCTTTAAAGATGGAAATCCGTCGATTTAAGAAGGACAGATCAATACAGCTTGATTATCAAGTTAAGTAGTTACGTTTCTTTGACCCAATTAATTTCTATACCCGTGCCATCTCCTGACCTGGAACTTAATTTACTGAAAACAGTCTTTTGTTCAGTAATGCGAATTTTGATAGTGTTTTGTCATTGCTTATATTTGTGTTATATCCAGTATTTCATTTGCGGTTATAATATTTAGTAAATATCCTGATTTTGGGAGAGATACTTACTCCCTAAACGTCGATTTCTGAACATCTTTTCCCCTGGCTGGCTGCCCGAAAAGTAATTGAGCATAGTCGTCGCCAGGAAAGCTTCAGGCCTTATTTTCCAATAAAGTTTTACTTAAAAGTGTAAATGTATCGAAAGGTATCGAAGGGTTATGAGAGATACTTCGATAACATCCAGTATTGAGGACCCATGGCTAGTTGATGTAATAGCACTTACTTCACAGCTAAGCAGCCAAAACAATCATCTTTGGAACTACTCCTACAGAAAATAAGTAATTCAGTTTGTAGCTTTCTACAACTTCTGCTTAAGAAGAAAGCTGGAAGATTTAGTCTTCTCCACTCCATGCAATAATAATACTAGTTATCATAAAAAAGTCCATATTTTTCGGAAGCGCACAAGCTCTTTGTTTCAGCGGACGAAAAACTCTTCAGAAAAATAACTGTGAAACTCTCGGAACCTGTACAACAATTAGCAGGTGTAAAATAACTGGATTTTCTGCTACAGCAGATCCTTTCTGTCGGCGTCCCGTTCGATGGTAAACAAAGGAGGGACTGCTCATTTACACGAGGCAAAACTTTTGCTGGAAAGTTTACATCAACAACAGGCTGCACGAGGACCTGTCCTCACTTTCCTTCCTCCCTTTCAGATACGTGGATGGAGCGAGAGTTACAGAAAATGCTGCTATTCTCAATCTGCAACTTTTAAGGACTAATTATTTTCACCTAGTGAAATTACGAAAGCTACGCCTAGATGATAAACGAGGGCTGTTCAATAAGGAATGATCACAATTTTTTTGACAACATACCTTTACTCATTCTCATAATTTTGATGGTGGTACTCAAAATAGTCTCCCCTGAGTGCTATGCACTTATACAAGCGTTTTTGCCAGTCTTCAAAGACATGCTGGAAACCATTTTTGAGAGATCCTTCAAAATCGCCTCCGCAGCCTTCACCACTGCTTCTGATGATGGATAATGCTTCCCAGGAGGGCGTTTCTTCAAATTAGGGAATAGAAATAAGCCACATGGGACTAAATCTGGACTATAGGGAGGGTGAGGGATGCACTTCACGTTGATTTTTGCAAGATATTCAGCAACAACATTGGCAATATGTGGCCATGCATTATCGTGGTACAGCATCCAGCCTACTGCATGGAAATGTGGTATTTTGCGCCTAACATGAACTTGCAATGTTTTCAGGACATCGCTGTAGTATCATCCAGTTACTAATGTCTGTGCAGTTACAACATGCTGATATAACATACCATGAATATCAAATATTAAGATGACCATAACTTTCCCAGCAGAAGCAACCACTTTTGCCTTTTGGGGTTTGGTGATGAAGGAGATTTCCACACTGAGCTTTGTTGTTTCCTCTCAGGGTCAAAATGATGTAGCCAAGTGTCATCAGCAGTGTTTACGTTTGAAAGAGACGCCGGATCTTCCTCTTACATTAACTTTAACTACGCCTTACCTTCATTGCAGCGGTAGCCGATACTGAACATGTCTGAACTTGCCTGGTTCTCACAGGAGTACCAACAGTGAAACTATTACGGCGTGTTTGTTTCAGTTTAAGCTAACAGAATATAATAAGTTTGAATTTTAGTGCGAAAAATTATGACCGTAAAAAACTATGACCATTTTTTATTGAACAGCCCTCCTACATTCATTTTAGATTTAAGTTTTCATTTACTTTCTCTAACACGTGCATAGTTGTTAGGAAGTATTTTATATCACCAAAGATAGGGATATCGACATTTCACCTGAAATACATGTTTTTAGATCTATTGACTTTCCTAAAGTACACGCTTGCAACAATGTGCAAGTTCATGTGCGCGCATGCCTCCCAGTCGAAAGTGCTAATGAACACTAACTAGGTACATATTCTCACTGCTTTCAAGGATGCGACTTAAAGATTTTGAAGAAAATCTTCCCAAAGTGGGCTTGATAATGTTGGTTTTCTTAAAAAAGGCTAAGCACTCGTAACTTCCATAAAGTACGAGGGTGGGTGAAAAGGTAATGCCTGTTAGTTTTTTTCTCTTTTATTTGCCAAAAAAAATGCGATTTACATAGCATGAAAACTACAACACTGACGATTAATTTGTCAGTATTCAAAATAATCTCAGTCCTTTTTCACAGTTTTGGTCCACCGTTTAACTAGGGCATGTATTCCAGTGTGGTAAAACACAAGGTCTTGCTTCCTAAGCCATTGACGCACGGACGTTTTCACAGCCTCGTCCTCTTCAAAATGAATCCCACGATGAGCTTCCTTTAGCGGCCCGAACAGATGGAAGTCTGATGGTGCCAGGTCAGGGCTGTATGACGCGTGAGGTAAGAGTTGCCATCCCAATTTCTCAATTTCAGCAGTGGTGTAACGGCTGGTGTGTGGTCTTGCATTGTCATGCAAAAGAAGAACATCCGCCATAGTTTTTGTTGGGCAAACTCGGCGAAGGCGTGCTTTCAGTTTTTTGAGAAGCTGGTTTTGTTTGGGCTATGTTAGATCTATTACTCTCTACCTTCCACTTGAATCAGTTTTTGCAAAATATGAATTTTTGTCTTAGCGCGAATAGTATTTCATACAAATTGATTAGTTTGGCGCTCGTCACACACCACTTAGCGGGAATGCAATACGACAACACCGCAGGACTCCGATTGGTTGCTCACCTAGTAGCGCTCAAGGACAAAAACCTTCCCATTTGAAACACATAATAGTACTTTACCACCGCGTGTTCAGAACTCGCTACGGAATATAACGTGAGATTCTGAACAATAACATGCAATGCTTTGTAGAATATTTGTGGTTATTTAAAATGCATCCTTAACATCATGCCTGGTTATATATAGAAAGCATACGATTATAAACAGAGCAGAAAATATAGAACTGCCAAGCTCAAATCTTGAAGCGTCTACTGCTTGCATTGTACGTACGTCATTAGATCTGGTGTTAAATACTAACTTGAAAAGAGAATAAATTAGAAACAAAACAAAAAAAAAATGCAAGTTGGAGTTTCATCCAAACTTCAGCCCCTTAAACACTGAATGTAGAAGCGAAGGTAAGTAGTTGTAGTGAACGTAGAATCTATCAATACATTTCGTATTTCCACCAGAAGTGACCTCATTTTAGGGAATCTACAAAGAACTAACTTATGACTTAAGTACTTTGGAGTTGCAGTTCTTTTGTGAAGTAGAAGGTGGGTGAATAAAGAAAAACTATTAGAGAATACCCCGAGGTAGCTTGGTGCCAGCAAGTGGCACAAATTACAGAAAAAAGAAAGAGATATTTAGTCATTAGTCACTGTCAGCCTTATGCTGCTAATATAAAAGCCGTAGCAGTGCGCATAACGGCCGCGACACATTCAAAATGAAGGTAAAATAGCGATTGTATTCCTTCTCCTACACCGCAAAATAATCGTCTTCTTAAGTGTTAAAAAGAAAAGGGCCTCGAGTTTCAATATTCACCTTATTTTAATAACATTCTGAGAAGGAGAGAAAGCCGTTCTATAAAAGCTTTCTCTCGCAATTTTATGCCGTTATCTCAAGCTACTCCTTTATTGGAGTGCCTTGAAAATAGCATTAAGTTTAACAATATCATTCCTGAAGTTCAACATGTAACAATTGGCATAGAGACGAGATAATGAAACTTCTTGGATTGCCTCTTTGAGAATTTAATTTTCTTCTTGAAGGACGTTTCGTTTTTTTTTTTTCTTTTCTTTTCGGTATGGTAACAGAAGTTTAGCCCTTAAATGTTTTACGTTATTAAATATTCCGTAGCATTTTAAACTAATGTAACCACTTTTCAAAAAGGCAATAATTGCGTTTTCAACACGGGCGTCTTTCTTGCTTATAAAACAATTTCTAGAAAAATAAGAATAACCATTCTTTTTCACTCATATAGTACCTTCTATGCGAAATACTAAACTGGGAAGAAATTTTGCATTTGATCATAAAGATTACACCTGACATTGTTTGAAAAATGTTTATACTTTCTTCACATAGACTTCATCTTATAAATTTTCCCGAAATAAAAACAATTAGCACTTTCAAATTAAGGAACAAAATATATTATTTTTGACAAGAAATGCTTTACGTCGGTTAAATAAATATTGGTTTCTCGTGTTTATGCAGAACTGTGATGCACAATTAAACCAAAATCAAATAAATTAAAGTTTGAAAATAGCTTAAATGTAACGGTTTAATGGTATAGCAGCCAAAACCTTTATTCCTAAATATATGCAAAAATAAGGAATGTTTCAAAAAGCTTCAGTTAATTGATGGAAAGTAATCATTTCTTTACAGTAGCCGTATATAGGCTAAGGTCTTTAATAGACAGAGTCAACATGAAAAATTCAATACCATGGCCGGAATTTGAACCACGGACCTCCTGGTTTCTGTCCAATCACTCTAACCCATTGAGCTACATTGGCCAACTTGCCGTCATGACATTAAATTCTTCATTTCCTGGTAAACTACTAGGAGCTCTGACATTCGAGATACACCGTTTGTGGCGTTTTACTCTGGTAAGTACTTGAGTCCCCCGCTTCGTTATTTAACTCTTATTATTTTAGTTAATTGATAAAAATTAATCTTTTCTTCACACCAGCCCCTCTTTAATAGATAGTCAACATGAAAACTTCAATGCCATGGCAAATTTAACGTCGTGATGGCAAGTTGGCCAATGGAGCTCAATGGGTTAGAGCGACTCGACGGAAAACAGGAGATCCTTGTTTCAAATCCGGGCCATGGCATTCAATGTTTCATGTTGACTCTATCTATTGAAGACCTTAGCCTATATACGGCTAGTATGAAGAAATTATCAACTAACTAAGATAATAAGAGTTAAATGATGAAGCCTGAGACCCAAGTACTTACGACAGTAAGTTGCTACAAACGACGTATCTCAAATGCGAGAGTCCCTAGTGGTTAACCGGGAAAATATATTAGTCAAATTCAGAATTTAATGTCATGACGGCAAGTTGGCCAAGGTAGCTCAATGGGTTAGAGCGACTCGACGTAAACCAGGAGATCCGTGGTTAAAATCCCAGCCATGGCATTCAATTTTTCATGTTGACTATCTAATTTGAAAAATTCTTAAATGCTGTCACTTTGTGATGAAGCCCAATATGGATCAGTTACACAAATGACACCATTGCCTGTCATTGCTGACAAATCTATACTCCTGCCGCCCCAAGAGGCACACTTTCCTTGTGAGTATTTCCGCGAACAAAACCTGCAAAACAAAACCTAATGATAAGCTTCTCCTGTGTATTGAACTTGTTTGAATGTAATATGGCGTAACACATGGGCGAAAGTGTCACCGTCGTGTGTCACGCTTATGCACGTGGGCGCGGAGTGATACAAAGCTAGTGTTCAAGATGGATGCACTATAGAGAGAGTTTAGAACGCCCAGGTTAGAGTTATCGTATTAAAAGGGAAGGGAGCATTTCGTACATCTAGATATACAAAAATTAAGTGTTGCTACCACCCCAGGAAGTAGGGATAAATGAAGGAAGCATAGAAGGCTACAGGTCGTATAAACACGCGGGTACCCCTAACCCATCCCACTGCTGGATCTCTCTGCAAATGGCGATCTACGACTTGTCGACCAAGTAGTTCTTTAGCATCCGCATGGAGTACTCCTGAAGCAAGCATCAACGCCATGTGCCCGAAATCGCCATAAGCTACAAAAACTCGTGATACATGACAAACCACGCTAGCACTCGCCTACCATTCACATAAAACTTACCAAAAATCAAAGGTGAGTGTTTGTAGTCGATGTGTGACATCGCTTTAATCAGAGATTTACCTCGATCACTAAAGGTACAGATTTTGGACGTCTTTGCAGCTGGCTGGTTAAAGCAAGATTGATATTTTTATACACACCAGTGAGTATAGTCCATTTTATATGTTCATAGCAGTAAAATAGTACCAGCTATTAGCACATGATTTATTAACGTGGAGAAGATATACTAATGCTTCTGATTGACTTTGAGCTACACGTGAATCGATTTGTACTTGAGGCGGGGTAGCAACGCTCTCATCTCAAGCCAATAAAAGACGAGGTCTTAAAAGTTAGCTTGACAGAAACAAACGTCTTCATGGAAATAAGGCAATGCTTATTTCATTATTTACAATCAGTCTCGCACCAAAAGTAACTTCCGAAACTTATATTTATTTTATTCTGTACTTCGTGACATAACCCCAAATTACCGTGTATAAACTGGAAGAAAAGGTACGACAACATTAGTCTGTCTCGTATAATTCCATCAAGTGTGCTATTTATACATGTAACGATAGATTGGCGTGCCGCGACATGACCGAGTAGTTAGACCTCACTAAGGTACCTTGGTTCTATTACAGGTGACCGCAAAGTGAGATTTATGTTGGGGAGGGTTCTCAGAGTCCTCCGGATTCCTCCACCATCATTTCAACAATTGTTCCATCATCCATCTTTCCTATCATTCATTTCACCCTCATACTGTCATCCAGTTTACCGAGCGGGATAGCTCAGGCGGTTTGTCTGTGACCCGCATTCGGGAGGTCCGTGTTCGATTCCCGTGGCCGACCTACATGAACCATTGGTCTTTCCGTGGGTTTCCCTGGATCGCTAGGCGAATTCTGGGAAGGTTATTTACATCCCCCGAATTTCCTGTCCCTCCATTTCATCTCCATTATCATTTCATATCATCTCTCATCTGGTGGTCTCTTTCAGGGTAGAAGTATCGTCGGGTGTCTCGGCGGTGCATGGCAGGATGATATTCTATGAGGAAAACTACTTCCTCCTCCGGAAGGTCGATTACCGGCTTCAGTTCCTCTGCTGAGATCATTTCGTGACCGCCAGCCAGGGACCTTTGTGGCTCGGATCGCCTGCCTGGAACCATTTGGGCTCGGCTGCTGGGTCGTTGCCGTCCCGCTGTAGGAGAGCAAGTACGTTGTCCTGGCCTATCGGAGGAGGTCTCTATCTAAGTAAACTGTAGGGACCCTGCTCTCTGTATTATCGTTCCTTTGGTCGGCCACCTTCTGTCTCCTTCACCTCATGCTTCCTCCAAGGGGTTTCCCCACTTGGGGGCACAGAAACAAAGGGCCCAGCATGGCTGCCTACGTACCGAATCCCCTCCATAATGAAATCCAATCCTAATCCCAATCATCCACTTCTCTCACTCTTATCTGAGATGTAGGACTGGTCCATCAACCCTGGTACCTCTAACAGGCTCAGTGCTTCGGTTTCCCTTGCCCCGATTTTCCGGGCTAGTGGAATCGCTGTTCCCTAATAGTGGCATCGGTGACGTAACTGAGGGCGTAGAAGGATATATGGAAAAAGAAGTCAGTAGTGCCATGTTAGTACCTACACACAATATAAAATTCTAGGCTGTTATCATTAGACACTTATAAAACAGATACGAAGGATATATTTTGCTTCATGTGCTACAGGATTAAGTTAAACAAAAACGAGTGCCTGACAAAAATATGCATTACATACAGTTTCTTTTAAATATAAAGTAGTGTGAAGCATCGACTATTTTAACCTCAGTAAGGCTGCTATTTGGTAAAGACAAATAAATGGCAGCACAAAATAACGTACCTGATTTTTACACAGGAGTGGCGAGAGACTTGTCACTCCGGCAAACGTCCTAAAAATCGTCAACTGCCTTTTAAGCTAATCACAGTCGAATATATGAGTTCTTCTCTACCTATTTTTTTTTTTTTAATAAAGTCACTTTCCTGTAGGTCCTCTACATGTTCAACACAGACAGTCCTGGCCACGCCGTGGCTTAGTGGTTAGACCGCTTGGCTCTCACCAAGGCGGCTCGGGTTCAATCCCAGGCGACCGCAAAGTGAGATTTGTGGTGGACAACACGGCGTTGGGGCGGGTTTTCTCCGGAATCTCCGGTTTCCCATCTCATTCCACCGGTCCTCCATCTTCATCTCATGTATCATCAGTGTCACCGCCTGCGGTGCCGTATGTAGTAAAAGCGGGCATTAAACACTACACATTTCATTTCACAGACAGTCCATTAACCTCTTGTTATATTTTCAAATTGTTCATCAACAAGTTTCTCAATATCCACAATTTTAAATGTGCCGTTTCTGAGATAAACTTGACGCTTTACTTGAGCCCACAGAAGTTCAGTCGGATTGATAAGGGAGGCAATCGTCTTAGTCTGTCTAGTCAACCCGAGTGCAGTTGCCTCACAAAGGAAACGGACCATACGGCCCTCTAACGACTGTCGTAAATCTACCTTCATACTTCAGAAACGGAACACTGTCGTTCAGGAACAATAGCAACCCTGATTTTCTGGAAATGACAGTCGCATGTTTACTCCACGTGGAGTCTCATTTGACAAAGTCCCAACTTCCAACGAATCTGTTTCATTACTACAGAAATTCGTTACTGGAGAAGCCTCAAAAAACAAAGTTCTAAGCAAATTCAAGCGCTTGTTTTGAACACATATAAATATGTGCTGAAAAATAATCTTGGTAAAGGACCATGCAATGAGCCTGATAAATTCTGGGTATTCACAGAAATACAGTAAGAAATATTGTCACGAAAGGAATACCAAAGACGCCGATCAAAAGGAAACGTTTCTCTAACATTTCGATAATTTCACATGTGATTTAATTCGCCGAGAAATTTACAGATTCTATGCAGAAGGGGTAGCACCTACCTTAGATGAATTGGTTGCACATTCGCAAGAAATTTGTGATTTTCCTTATGGGCGTTGCACTTTGCGTGGCGTCCTAAAGCAGCTGGGTTTCAAATACGCACTTTCAATAAGATAAGGGTTATTATGCAATCCAGGAGAGTTGTAGCTTGGCGATATAGTCAAAACTAAGGAAGCATTTCCGGGGTTTTCCCTTATCCGAAAAGACGAATGTCGGGTAACTAACTCGTACTCATTTGAGCATCATTTCACCCATTCCGTTCATCATCCGATATGACTTAACGTTGCAGAGCGTAAAATTAAAAAAAGAAAAAAACTAAGGAAGTTTCACAGTACAATTTATTACATTGTACTGCATTGCACTGCATTGTATTGCACTGTATTATATTGCATTGTATTAGATTATATTGTATTATATTATTGTTTGACATAGCTAAGGAAGTTTCGCAGTAATAAACATAATATTATTTAGACGATACCTCGTAGGATACCCATGACGTATCGATAAAGCTGAGGACCTTGCAGAAAGGACTGGGAGGAGGAGGGCCGGTGTTGTAAAACGATTATAAGGCTTCGTCAAAGGATGCGGCCCAATTGCACATGCATTAACTAAACAGACTTTACCTGATGCCCCCTTTCGTTAGCAAGGTGGTCGAGCTTATACACTTCGGCTTGATTTTTCAACGGCAAAATGCGTTGCAACAACTGTCGTTTCGTTTCGGTAGACGAACGTTAGATTCTTTATTATTTTAACCATACTTGAATTTCACATTTTGTGTTAAATGTGTTTGAAAGTTTATTAACATTTACTGAGCAGTAGTTTGCGTTTTCCATAATAGTTATGCTGCCCTCTTTCAAGTAATTAATAAATCGGTTCAAAAACCACTGTTTAAATATGTGAGCCATCATTTCATTATAATCAGATGTCTTGTTTTGATCTAAACACCCAGTTGCAATCAGGCAAAGATCCTGTTTTTGCCAAGTCCTTATGACACACAATGAGGCGACTACCTTTTCCTATAGGTAGAGTCTTACCAGGTAGATTTCATGATATGATTTGGTTCACCAAGGTCTCGTCTAAGTCAATTATTAGCCTCGTATTACCAGAAACTCGCAATTCGTGCAACGTACGAACGAATTTCAATCTTGCCGCAACAGTGTCGCTCCTTTCCTTAAGGAATTTTCGACCGTAAAATGGGTTTTCTACACCTGAACTATGCCCGCCTCGGTAGCGCGGTAGTAGAGTGTCTGCCTCACGTTCAAGAGGTCCCGAGTTCGAATCCCGGTCAAGGTGAGATACCTGGATAAGGTTTTTTCCAGGGTTTTCCCTTATCCTGAAAGATGAATGTCGGATAACCCTAAGCTCTATGGAGCCTGGGATCATTTGAGCATCATTTCACCCATTCCATTCATCGTCCGATATGACTTAACGTTGGAGGATGTAAAATTACCTAAAAAAGAAATTAAAACTGAAGTCTATTTTCTTCAGAATTCGCAAGGTGGAAGAACTAGAACCTTTAAGATACTTCTTCTCGTAAAGAAGCGATTATCTTTTAGGTAGTACAAAGTTCACCGTGGTCATAAAATACCAAAACACCACTGCAAACTACCTGTTTTCACTGTTGCTTTTGATTTGTTTGTGTGTTTTCTAGGTGAGACAAAAACTTGAGAAGAATCTGACTCACTCCCCCCCCCCTCCCTCCGAACTGATCCGAGAAACAGTAGATTGATTCATTGTATAAGCCTGAACAGTTAACTCCTGACAGAATTAATTTTGTACCTTTCTCCGTCACTTTATATTCCTTTAAAAATCTGACACACTGTATAAACAACTGTGGTGCTTGTATACGTAGAACACGATATTTTGTTACTATTGTCTCATTGGCGCATTTAGTAATCTTGTGCAAGGGGCACTGTATTTTACATGAATTTGAAAATATCGCTATTTGTGGTTAATGATTAACAATTAATTACACTGATGAGATAAATCATTGCTCACAAATTCTCTCCATGATTTACTTCGTGTTTCAAACATTAACTTTATGCAATACTAGTACTACATTGTGTATCACTTTGTAAAAGTCACTTAATAAGATCTTTGAGCTGCTATAGGTAGATTAATCGTGGCTTTCATTTAGAAACAATGAATGCTTTTGTGTACTAATATCAAGTAATATACGAGGTGAATCACTTGCCTCTACTTACTTTTTAATGTATGCAATGTGCTAAGTGGCATATCTGACTTATGCTTTGTATTTCATGATCTGCAGAAGAGGAGGTATAGGTGTTGTGCAGCACAGAGAGCAATCGTTATGTATGTCGATTCTAAAAACATCATACCCGGATACAGAGAGCTACAGAAGCAGTTTTAAACGAGTTTGCAAACTTTTATTCATTACCGTGCATTCACAATCACCTTTAAACACGCCCTTGAAGGAGCAAACTATCAGATACATCAGTTGACAATAACAATTGAGGTGGTCCTTGCCCGTTAAGTACCTCGTTGAGCCCTCCCGGCACTCAACACCTCATAAGATATGATATGTGATGGGTGAGGACTATGGATGGGAGGTTTCCAACAGGTCGGGGTTTTTCTCAGGGTAGGTTTGCATGAGTACTCGCTTTTTGAGTTCCAGGGAGTGGGTGCGTCCTGACGGGGTGTGGGTATTATCACATATAAGACACCACGACCTTTGAATACCAAGTTTATTGTTATAATTAGTCCTCTCCACTCGCCACTATTGACGATGTTGTTCGCACATTAGGCGCGAGATTTGAGACTTTCACGTTGTTGCGCGCATGACACGACTTATATGTATCGGTGTACGCGTTGTTCCTAAACGTGGGTAGTAAATTACTTCGCATAACGTAGTATTTCCGGAGGATTATTAAACAAAAGAACAGAGTTTGGTAACATCTAAATGACGTTGTAACGAGTGCAGTTTCTCTCCTTCGCTACCACAGAGTGTTCGATAACCACTTAATGTGAGTTACTCCGTCTATCCACGAACGCGGACTCTGATGAAATTTCTGTACTTGTTGCCTTCATCACACGCCGAAACAGAGTGATTTTTCTAGCAAACATCGACTGTCGCCATTACACGAATTTCCCCTTCCTTTCGCCGAATTTTGGACACTTTAGAGGTCATGTGACCGGTTGCTTGTCCCTTATAGGTTGTGTTTTATCCCTACTCTTGAATAAATAGCAATTTCTAGTGTATGAGGCATGTATTCCACGCGAATTTCTCTTTCCCACAGTCTAGCTAATTAATGCGTAAGCATGTTTGGAACTGTGTGCCTTAGATTCCAGAGTCTATTCTCTCGTCACGTATTATTTTCAGGTCAATACTTATGCTGGCGCCGAGGGTCTACCCTTGGAGAATCCCACCTTTGTCGGCAAGAAATACCCAAAGAACCTGTCTGTGCGGAACAATGTTCATTTTGCCCTCTCCCTTAAAACGTTGGGTTCCTGCTTTTAATAATATATATATTGGGATTGCCTGTTTAGTACCTGCACTTGTATGCTTAATCATTATAATATATTTATTATAACTTTAATTCCTATTGTGGCATCTATCCGCCCTTAATTATGCATGTAATCAGACTTTCGGGGTTATTATGATGATATAGCCTACCAGGGACGGTATCACAATGATACACAAAATGGCGGATCTACACAGTGGGACCAGTTGGATTTAAATCTACAGTAAACACGTGTTCGTTCTACAGCCATGTGAAAATATGCTAAGTATTAGGTACATTGGTTTCACTTCTGTTACTGCAGCTTTTAGCTCATACAGTAACTGTAATGGCAGAGCTCGAAGCACTTAATGAAGCTCTAAAACATGTAAAAATCCGAGGTGGGTTCCGAGATCTGCTGTTACTTATTTGTATAGTGTGACTTTGTGGGTTCGCAAAATTAAAAGTCCAGTTACACAAACTCAAAATGTTCTTTATTTCCACCGAATTACATTTGGTTCACTTACAAATCACAGCAGGATCACGTATCACACACAATTACGTAACACTCCAATCACGCAATCATTCACAATTAAGTACAACTCTCTCTAGAGCTGACTAAAAATTCCTCTGATACACGTACGCAGTCTTCCAGTCCGTTCGCTAGCACTACGCTCTTCACGGCTGCTCGCCAAGAACTACCTGAGTCGTCTAACGCGGCGCTTATATAGCCAGATCACTGCATCTCGAAGCCTCGCGGCTCGGATCATCATTCCGATTGTTCCAGACATCATGGGGAAGGGAAAGAGAGAGTACAGTGGCTCGTGCCGCTCTTCTAACCATCCCCTGCGTGAGCGCTACACAGATAAATGGGTAGGCGTGGTCTAAATGCTTCCCGTCTGGCCCTACCTGCCAGCTAGTTCTCTCGGGAATTCCGATTTTCGGGTGACAATGGGATCGTCTGCTCGCAAGGTACCATTGACTTAATGATGTTATACAGGTTACTTCGCCATTCTGCCATTTTAACTTGGATTCAAATCCTTCGCGTTCAGCTCAAAAATTTTATTACCATTTATTTTAGCTCCTGGAGCCTGTAGTTTGATATCCTGTTACAAATAAAGTTTGATAAGATAATAGGAGTTTACAAAATGCAACAGTCGTCATGTTCTCCACTGGTAGAGAGATATAAATTTATAGTTCGTAGTAGATATTTTACAATGGTCGGTATTGTGCGTGACCCATTCAACGAAGTTTCAAGTGCAAAGTGGCTTTAACTAAGCACATCATCATATTCCAGCAGCTAACCCACGCGGCCAGATGCCACGTATTCTATGACGCTCTTTGAGAAAGCATTCGTTTACCTTGCTAGTATCTATGCGTGAAAAGACGTCATTTATTTAAGCTTTTCGCAACTTCTTGGTGTTCATTCAGGGCTGTAAGTATTAATGCTGTGTGTATTATACCGAATAGAAAGCAGACCTGCAATAATGCCTTTTGTGCTGAAAGGGTCAATGTTTTCACATTACACTGTACACTGCGGGTTGCATAGATTAAAATAAATAGGGATAGCTGACTCACCTTGTATATTAGCCCAGTATTAATAAGAATGTCATACAATTCAGCGGTGACACGTGAGACTTTCACTGGGAAGGTCGCAGGTTTGACCCCCTCGTACCGCAAAAGTGTGTACTAGATTTTTCTATGCTTTTCCCTGAACATTAGGCGATTGGTTTTGTTTTATTAGTAAGACTAGGTGAAGGCTGGTATCTCGCGGTCATATGGTGGTATATGCCATGTGTAAAGCATTCTACCTGTCACCTGGTGCCCTTTTCAGGCATACCACCTAACCTCACTTAACCTTTCCCTCTCGCGGGCGACCTCCCTGTCAGGGGCATAGATTAATCGAGGTGGTAAGTCACAACCTCCTAACCTTGTGTGAGTGTTATGGCCTACATACGGTGTTAAGCTCCAGTGGCTGGGATCTTCTATATCTGAGTAATTCTAATCTTAACCTCGTCTAAAAAGGTTCTTATGAAGTAAGTGCTAGGTTGTTGAACATTAGAAATATTGCAGTTCTATGTGAAGGGAATGACGAGTTTACTGATCACGGTGTATTCGATATCAAGCTTAGAGTTTGTGAAGTGCTATTTCTCAAAGTTATTATAATATCAGTGAATCTTTGAAATAACAAAACCCCAGTATTATGACTATGCACTACTCATTTGTGTAGTCTAGGTAGACGTAGATTACTAGCAGTCCAACCCGCAACTGGGTCATTTTTGGCACATTTCCAAAAAGAACGGTAACTGGCCAAAACTTATGGGTTGCAAAAGTGCAGTAAGTAACAAAGACGTGTGTAGCATCTGCTGCCCAGCGACACACACTACCGAAGTCGTCTTGTAACTGAAAGAAGACGGGATAAGAAGAAATGAAAGAATCAAATAACAACATGAAATAAAATAAAAATCGATATAACAAACCTGGTCCTTAATTTTTAAATCAGGGCTGATATGCAAGATTTTTAACATTTAGTCATTATACATTCATCTACACAATTATATATATAATATTAAGTTCCCTATCAATTTTGTGCAGTGCAGTGTTTAACGGCCGCTTTTAGTACACGTGGCACTGCAGGCTGTGTAACTGATTACACATGAAATGTAGATGGAGCGCCGGTGAAATGAGTTGGCGGGGGAAGCCGGAGATCCTGGAGAAAACCGCCAGAATCGGGTAACTTGCGGTCACCTGGGATCGAACAGTGGCCGCCTTGATGAGTCAAACGTTGTAACCACTCAACTACGGCGCAGTCATCAGTTCAGTCTAAATAGACATAAAGTAACATTTCATTCATATCGACATTGCTTATACTGCCGTCTCGGTAGCGTAGGTGGTAGCATGTCTGCCTCACGCTCAAGAGGTCCCGAGTTCAATTCTGGGTCGGGGTGAGTTACCTGGAAAATGTTTTTTCAAGGGGTTTCCCTTATCCAGATAGACCAATATTGGGTTACGCTAAGCTCCATGGACCACGGACTAATTTGAGCATCATTTTACCCATTCCATTAATCGTCCGATGTGATTTAACTTTGGAGGACGTAAAATTACAAACATAAAAAGACCTACCATTAAAAACAAAGACAAATACAGAAAATTAAACCACATTTTATTTTTATTATTTTATTATTACTATTCCAATTATTATTACTATTTCTATGAACTTTATTTACTCTATTACAGTTACATTTAATATCAACACTGTTATTATAATTTATTATTATTTCAGTTTTTATATTATTACAATTTTAATTTAAATTTCTCATATGTGTTACAACTTAAAAGAAAAAAATACTGGTATCTAGTTATTGCAGAACTACAAACTGAGGAACTCTAAATTTCTGCCGGTTGCTGGGGTTCATGTAGTGGTTAGCAGTACAAAATCTACAGCGAATGTGTAATTTTACATTGAAATTCTACATACCCAAAAATGTTCAAGAAGCAAGTATGCAACAAAAGTATTATTTTATTAATAAACAGAGGTACGAGGTGGTGTCTTAATTACTATCCGGCAGTTTTTATGCTAGAGTGATGGAAATTTTTCAGTGTCATCAGTGATTCCTCGGTATATAATGTTGGTAGTTGTAGCGATTTGAGTCCTTTTTCTTTTTACAGTGAGTGCCAGAAGAGACTGAGGTGTAAAATGGATAAAATTGAGGCTCTTAGTGTGTTTAAGTTCCTTAATTTGAAGGGAAAAACTGCCCAGAAAATACATGTTGTAATGACGACTGTTTATGGAAATAACTTCCCATAGTATGACACTATTGTGAGGTGCAAAAGGATTTTTCAAACTGGTCACATGTCCCTAACAGATGAGCTAAGAGCTGGCAGACCGTCAATGACAGCCGATGCTGTCAATGACACAGTGAAGACAGTAGAGTGTTTAATACTGGAAGACAAACAAACAACCATCCAAATAATAATGAATGAGGCATCTTCGTCATGGCAATGTGTGGAGAATTATTCATGACGAACTGCACATGTCTAAGGTGTCTGCACGGTGGGATTCACGTTTGCTAACCCCTTTCCAAAGGCAAACATGGCGTGACGTTTCAAGACAGATGTTGATGCTGTTGGAACAGGATAAAAATGACTTTTAATCATGGATCAATCCTGGATATTTCAATATGATCCAGAGGCAGAAATCATGAGCATGGAATGGAAACATGTCGATTCCTCCCCCTCTAAAAAATGCAAAGGTGCAAAAGTCAGCTGGGAAGGTTATGCTTTCAGTTTTCTAGGACTGTCGTGGAGCCTTCCTCACAGATTATCTTGCTAAGGGTCAGACCATCACTGGCAGATACGACTGCAGTCTTCTGGACAAGTTACCAGCAGCTCTGATTAAGAAACGACGTGGTGTGCTCTCCAAAGGTGTTCGTCTTCTGGCTAACAATGCACCAGCTCAGTCATCTCAAGTTGCAGTTAACAAAACAAGGAATGTGGCTTTGAGACCTTACAGCATCCGCCTTATTCGCCCGATCTCACATCAACTGACTTATTCTTGTTCGCGGAAATGTAGAAGCAGTTACGTGGTAGCCGTTTTGCCAACACGGATTACGTCATTAATGAAGTGGAAGAGTGGTTTAAAGCCAATTCTGCAGACTTCTACAATCAAGGTATTCGGAAGGTTAAGAACTGCTGGGAAAAATGTATAGATCTGGACAGTGGCTACGTAGAGAACAACTAACAAGCGCATGTCAACAAAACTCTCACATTTATAAAGGATGATACTTAAAACTTTACCACACCCCCTCGCAGATACCTCATTGTAAGATTTTTTTTTTTTTTTTTTGTAATTTACGTCCTCCAACGTTAAATCATTTCGGACGATGAATGGAATGGGTGAAATGATGCTTAAATGAGCCCAGGGTCCATAGAATTTAGAGTTACCCGACATTCCTCTTTCAGGATAAGGGAAAGCCCCGGAGAAACCTTATCCAAGAAACTTACCCTGACCGAGATTCGAACTTGGGACCTCTTGAACGTGAGGCAGACATGCTACCACCACGCCACCGAGGCGGGCCTCATTGTAAGATTAAGTCATTATTAACAAATATCACAAAATTATTTCTTACTAATACCACCTTTTCAAGTTTCGAAGCCTTTAACTTATTTCACTAAATCATATCTTCATATCAGTAACTCACTTATTACTTCTTAATATTAAACTATATTTCACTCTATTTACTGACTCATTTACTGATTTACTCATTCCGTCTGCAATCTTTCTCTCATTTCCTCCTGGAGTCCTGCAAAATGGCTCTCTACATGGTGAGGACTTGCCAATCCTTGGGTGTCTCTCGCCTTGTGTCAACAGTGGTTCAGAGTTCAGGATGGCCTCTTCGGAATTCCTCTTTCTTCTGTCACTCCCTCCCCGAAATGGGAGAGAGTAAAATCGCGACACAACCACTTCGTCTTGAACCTGGTGAAAGAGAGTAAACACCGAGGCACAAACTCGGAACCATCGTTACCGCGTGTCATCTCCATCGGTCTTCTGTGGTCTAAATTGTCCTAACTTGGGTTTCTGTGCAATTAAATGATAGGGAAGCCAATACGAGTGACGACTAATTCACTCTTACTGTGTATAGCTGTAAATTTAAAAGCAGACTCGAAAATGCACTCGGATGAAATCGTTTATGCAGTATCAACCGCGTGATCTGTTACCCAAGAGACCACTCATGATTTTAAAAATTCATCCTTTGTCGGCACCATCACTCAGGTAGCTTTTCCTCTCGCTGTTCAGCTTTTTTTTAATCTATTAGCTGACAATTCCTACTGGTAACCAATACTCCGAATAATCGATAATCCGTATTCAGTGGTTGTTGAAGACCTATGTGCGAACTGTTAAAATACTAAAGCGCTTCTCCGATTTAAAAGTTAGCTATTCAGCACTAAAACCTTCTGAGTTAAATGCACTAATTTCTTAATAAATGGTAAATACCTTTCTGTAGAGGAAAACATTAGAGCCGTGTGTGGTATGTGCTTCTGTCAACAGAACTCGAAAAAGGACGACAAAATAAACTTTCATAAGTTAATCTTTCAAAAATACAGAACGATGATTTCAGAGAAAAACCTCACCAAAATGCCCTTGCATCAAAAAGTTTTGAAAATACTGATTTCTTAAAAAATGGCTCTTAATTAAAATTTATAACATATTTGAAACATTTTCGTGATAAATGGAATCTACACCTTAAATTTTCTGAAAGTAACCGCTAAAATCTTAAATCTGATCGAATTTTGCATTGTTAGTAAACCTTAAGGCTAGACAGATTCTTTCTGCACAGAAAATAAAGATCTTGTTAAAGTACACAGTAACTGACAAATAACACTTATTGTGGTGTTATCCATTTCAAAAATGTAGTTATTCATTTCAATTTTCAAATACTAGGTTTTCTTAAAAATATCGCTTGGCTTTTTTGATTTTGTGTACCTTCCTTGACGATAAGAGAACACAGTTTTGTAGTTAAACATAGCGGTTCACTCAAAAAGAATGACTTGCAGTTCAAGATTATTGATTTCCTCTAATAATCTTGGACCTGCAAGGATATCTGCAGTAAGATATGTGAAGTATATAGATAACTATAATAATACGGTGCCTTATTCTTGACTGGTGGCCGGTCGGCCGGCCTATAGCTGCGGTAGCGGGCAGGCCGGCCACCAGTGGAAAACAAGGCACTGTAGTTTCCGTAATACTTATTATTTAAAATTTACTCATTGTTATTTATTGCAGAGCGTTTTTATATTTATCATTAAACATAACAATGATAATACACAACAATATACGCCAATAATTAAAATGCAATTAGGCAATTAAAAGTTAAGGATCAAATATACACTGAAATATTTCACCGTGGGCTTATGACCATTATCTTCTCTCTCGCCTCCCAGTTTCCGACAGTCAAAGTAATGGTTGTCAAAGAGGAGCCGCCCGCCTCGGTAGCGTGGTGGTACAGTGTCTGCCTCACGTTCAAGAGGTCCCGAGTTCGAATCTCGGTCAGGGTGAGTTACCTGGATAAGGTTTTTCCGGGGTTTCCCTTATCCTTGCAGACGATTGTCGGGTGGCTCTAAGCTCCATGGACCCTGGACACATTTGAGCATCATTTCACCCGTTTCATTCACCGTCCGATATGACTTAACGCTAGAGGACATAAAATTACAAAAAAGGAGCAACTGTTGAGGTGATTAGAGTCCATAATACCATGGTTACAGAGCATATAGTTTGGGCATTGTAGTCTTATTATCATCATTATTATATTAGAAGTTATTGCTGTTATAGGCCGGAGGTGTGTGCGTTTTTCCATAGGTGTACCTCACATAGATTGTACTGTTATTGCTTGCACATGTAAACAACTGCGGGTCGGTACTGCCTGAGCATGACAACCGCCTCACAGCGAGAGGGGAAATAAAGGTCGCGTTATGCTACGCCTTGACCTTGCATCTGCATACACTTGAAAGGAAATGTTTCACTATTGTATTTACTTTGTTTTCGACCTTTGCACATTTGATGGTCATGCGGTACATCTGGAGTCATTCATACTCTGTGTCCAGCTAACTTGTATGGCATGCTAGGGCATATTCCTCCGGCCTTAGGTTATTATTCTTAAGGTTTTAAAGGTGGATAGAAATGAATGCACCATATCAGATTAAAATAGCTTTTTAAAATAGGAATGACTTCTTTATAGTGCTAAAAATGTAAAGATATCAACATATGTAAGCCTATTTTGCTAACTAGATATTATATGACCAATATTTAATGGGAAGACATCGATTTACGAAAGTTTACTGCTAAACGCACCCGGAAGTTTTATCTTCTAAAGGAAACTGCATAGATGCTGTCACTCAATATTTTTGTGCATTTGAAAGAGATTATATTATGGAGATCGTACCAATATAATAATTTGCCACAAAAAAGCAGCGTATGTAAGTTCCGTGAGGCAATAAGTGACAATATGAAATTATATGGAAACATATATCCAGACCTGATTGTGGGTGGCTGAGGTCCTGACTAGCCGATAGTAATATTGGTATAATGTTTTGGTCCTTAGGAACTCCGTTCTTTCTAACGCACTTAGTGCTTTTCCTTCATCCCTACCTCCCGGAGGCAACATTGGAAACACAGAGGGCCTACTGATTTGTTCCACAGGAACTAGTGTTCTCCAGCTACTAGAGGTCTCCCAGTAAGGCCACGCCAAATTCGTACCATGTGGTTCATGTGTATAGCGTTGCCACAGGATAATGCCGCATCTACAACCTAAAACTAATCACTAAACATTAACGTTAAAATTGCAGCTACTAACTTAATAATGAAAGTTTCAGCATTTCAGGTCCCTCCAAAATCCACAAATGAATTTTAAATGTGTATGTGGATTTCTAGGTGTAGGCCCCATTATAGCATGATATCCGGATACACAAAAATGATCGGTTCTGAAATATTCACATTTTATTTCCGCAGACACTCCTCATATTTGACACAGCCAAGCAGTAGTGCAATTCGCGTTAAAATATTGATCGTGACTTTTCAAATGAGATGCGTTAAATTATTCAGAAGAAAGCGGTGAGTAATTTGAACGGCTCATGGTCTAAATGTCGCTGTGGCTGCAGAAAATATCTTAAATTATTCCATCACTTAGGGAAACGGTGAAGCGCTCTTTAAAAATAGCTTACAAATTAACAACAGAGGTTCACTGAAATAGAGGAGCCATTTAACTTTGACGTCAGATATAAGTTATGGTTAATTTAACAAAAATTATAGCTCAGCTGCCTCAGATTCCACAATCAAATTCTCCATAGAAAGTTTTATTCTGTAGTGTTTAATGCCTACTTTTACTACATGCAGCTACACAGACGATGACATTGATGTTATATTAAAATAAAATGGAACACCAGTGAAATATAATGGCGGGGGAAACCGGAGTACCAGGAGGAAACCTGTCCCTACGCCGTTTTGTCCACTAGAAATCTCAAATGCAGTCGGCTGGGATCGAAACCGGGCCGCCCACAGAACGTTGCTGCAGGTACTTGAGACCTTCGTTATATCTGCTTTGATATCATGCACCATTTAATATTGAAATCCTACATTCTTAACCATATACATAGATGTTTCCAGCTATTATCCACGTCAAACCTGTTGCATATGGCAGAGCCAATAGGAGAGCGGTGCAACGTAGTCCCATCTTGCGCCTGTGTGAGAGAGATAGCGATAGCAACACGCGGCGTTGCGTACGAATAGCGTACGTGTTATAGCGAGCTATTAAGCGCATCTGTTTAAAATCCAAAGAAGAAGTGAATATTTGGTAAACCCAAATCCATTACAAAATAAATAAAAGCATCTAATTATTCAAGAGAGATGGCGAGTGACACATCGTCACCCCGACAGACGTCCTCACCATTATTGAAGGATAGAGCCAGACTGAAAACTTCAATGCCATAGCCGGCATTTGAACCACGGATCTTCTGGTTTCCGTCCAGCCGCTCTAAACCATTGAGCTACTATGACCAACGTGCCAACATGGCATTAAATTCTCCAACTGACTCGTGTTTTCCCGATAAACCACTAGGAGTTCTCATAGACACGAGACAACTACCTTAATGGTGACTTACCATGCTGTAAGTTCTTTAAGGCCCTGACTTTATAGCTCGGACCATTGGGCATTTGACCATTTGAGCTGCTATGGGCAACATGTCATTCTGGCTCTACCCCTTCATAGTGCGTCCTACACACGGCTAGTGTGAAAGAACAATTAATTTCCATTAATTGAAATAAAAGTGGTCCGAACTATAAAGCCCGGGCCTTAAAGTACTTACAGCATGGTAAGTCGCCATTAAGGTAGTTGTCTCAGGTGTTTATGAGAACTCCTAGTGGTTTACCGGGACAAACACGAGTCAGTTGGTGAATTTAATGTCATGTCGGCACGTTGGCTATAGTAGCTCAAGGGCTAGAGAGGCTGGACGAAAACCAGAGGAACCGTGGTTCAAATCCCGGCTATGCCATTGAATTTTTCAGTCTGACTCTATCCTTTCATAGTGCGTCCTACACACGGCTAGTGTGAAATAACAATTAATTTCCGTCCTCACCATTGTCATTGTCATTGTCACTGTCACTGTCATCATCGTCATCGTTGTCGTCACGTACCACAATGCTTTCGTCCACGAACTCGAAACTCATACACTGTGCAAAGGCATTTCAATCTAGATGCAACAGTTACTCCTTTGCATAAGGAATTTACGACCGTGATTGGTCTTTCACTATCTGAAGCATATTTTATTTCCAGAATTCTTAAGGTGGAAAAGTAGATGCATTGTAGCATATTTTTAAAGGTAAAGATGTCGTTATTCTTTTGGCACTCAAAATTAGCCAAGGTAAACAAATTCCAAATTCTATGATCTACGTGTTTTCCAAAATATTCTAATGCCCTATTTCACCAACAGATATTAAAATCGACGTTAAAAATGTACAGTAACAATCGTCATAGCGCTAACAAAGCTGTTAAATGTCTTGCATTTCACCTGTTTTCTTATAATGTTAACAAGCACGTGTTAGCGCTAAGAGCCTTGTAAATATTACAGCTACAGAAGCATATGGATGAGTCGTATTATTTTCTGAACGTAATGCGATGCTCTTTTGTTTTCATTTTCGTCTGCGCACAGCTGAAAAAAATGGCGGGAATTGGTGACGAGATATAGGGATATCGTGGAAAAGAAGAGGACGGATGCGGTGAATGTAAAAGAGAAAGATGCCACGTGGGGAAAAATTGGAAACGAATTTAATTCAAATGCATGTGCTATTACTACAAGCACCAAACAACTTCAGTATTATGTAAATTTAAAACGAGGTGCAAAGAACAGGTGACAAGTGACTTGAACATTTCATGACGGGAGGTGGAGAGTGTATTATCCACATAATTTAGTGAATTAAAAATCGCAAATTTATTAATACTTGAAGCAAGGCGAGAGTGGCTTATTTCTTTCGATGCATGTTCTAACTAATTATCACGTAAATTTAAAACGTGGAGCGAAGAAGGACAAGTGACGGGTGACATGAACGTTTCAAGACGGGAGGTGGACAGTGTATTATCCACACAATTCAGTGAATTATAAAATAGCAAAGTGGCAAATACTTGAAGCAAAGGCGAGATCGGCATATTACTTTCTATGATAGTTCCAACCTCTCCTGTACTTCTGCAATAACCTTCATAACAAATTGTTTCGACAGTCTATACCTCGGTAGAAAATTGCATTCTGATAGCTTCTCAAAATCATTTCTCCTCATAGGCCGTACTCTATTACGAATGCCATTATTCGGTCTTAAATATAGCAAATCGACATCAACAGCTGCTTTGACGCCCGCCATATTAACTATTTAAAATTTATGACTACTTGACACCAGAAATTTGTCTTGTTAGTTTAACAAGAGATTTAACACGAGTGTTAAGCTAACACTTGTTGGTAAGTTACTTCCTCCAACGTTAGGGAGTGAGTGAGTATGTGGTGTTTTAGGGCCCGTCGACAACAAAGTCATTTGGGCCCGAACAACGTTAGGTGATATCGAACGATGAATGGAATGAGCGAGATGATGCTCAAATGAGCCCAGGGTCCATAGAGCTTAAAGTTACCCGACATTCGTTTTCAGGATAAGGAAAACATCGGTAAAACCTTAACCAGGTAACTCACCCTTACCGAGATTCGAACTCGGGACCTCTTGAACGTGAGACAGATATTCTACCACCACGCTACCGAGGCGGACTAACACTTGTTGGTGAAATGCAATTTTTGTTATAACTATTGCTAAACTCGTGTTAAGTCTTAACATCTGTTGGTGAAATCGGGCATAAATGTTTTGTTATTTTTGCTTGTTAACGTGTTTTCTAGGCGAGACAAAAGCTTTAGCAGAGCTTGACTCACATGTTTTTTAGTTTTGAACTGACCCCAGAAACAATTAATTAATTCACTCTACACGACGGAGCAACCAACTCCTTACACTTTCAAAGCAAGTTTGTACCATTCTCCGTCATTTAAGATCCTTTCCAAAAATTAAAACACCTTATAAAGAACCTGTCGTGCTTGATTACGTAAAACACTAAATTTTGTTTCTCTTTTCTCACTAGTTCAATCAGCTGCATTACTTAGCGACATGTCCCAATGTTCCACAGCTTATTAGAACTGCACATTATTTATCTTTTTGTCCCACTTTCAGAGTATTTAAGAGCGTCCTAAAAGAAAGGGGAAGCATAACAGGACCGTCACAAAGATATGAACACCTCTCTCTTGATAGCTCAAGTGAGTGAGTGTGCGGTGTTTTAGGGCCCGTCGACAACAAGGTCATTTGAGCCCGTTGATAGCTCAAGGTTGCTTCATTTCTGACCAAAAATATGTAAGATATAAATGCTTATAAATACCGAACTACTGAAGCTAAAATAATACTTCTTTTTCGTGCATGCTTAGCCAATCACACTGTTTGTATTTGACATGAGTTTTCAGCTTTTAATAGATTATTAATATCCGAACGTCGTTCTAAGAATTGCAAAGAGAGGGTAAGCTAGTTCTTCCTAGGCAACGCCACCCGTCCCTGATTCACCACAACCATGTCGCCATGAAGGTCGTATGCAGGAGGCTTGATGCTCATAATAATGATATATTATCTAGATCTACTGTGCTTCTGCTATTGTTTATACTAATACAATACTTAGTACTTTTGTAGGTACTTTCCTCCATGACTATACTACGGTCTATTTCAATGATTCAAATTAATTTGTTTGTGGCATTTATAAAGTGAATCTAAGGATCACCCAGACCTGCCACTATTTTCCGATGTTTACATCTTTGGGTTTGAATGTTGGGGAATTACTTGATCGTAGAGACCTCGTCTTCTCGTAGTTGTAGTGATTAAGAGACGTTTCACAACTGTGTGAAACTAAAATATTACTTAGATACATTTCTTCTGCATTTATTCCCTATCAGAATAAGATTCTATCGCTCAGTATCGGCAAGTGGACTTTCATATAAAAGCTGTTGTATGGATGCAACCTTTATACTGCACAATTCGTCAGCTAGTGTAACAGTCAGTACTGTTTAGAGGTAAAATGAAATTAGATGACGGACAGGACACCTAGCTCTCTATCCGCAATTGAACCTCTTGTTCAACCCAGGGGACGAACGGATGTGATAACGCAACAGCAAGACACATAATGGCCGAGAGGTACAGAGCTTTCTAACGAAACACTGGCTTTACCGACAGGCTGGGACGGGGGCAGATAGGTAGCGGCGGTGTGACGTAAGCTCCCTCAGATCTAACTGACAAATATGCTCCCGAACGAAAGGCAGGTTAGCGAGTGACGTCACCGCGCTGATTTCTGCTGCCCAAGAGGAAGGAAACAGTATGATGTTTTGGGGTTTCGACAGCGTAAGAAAGACATGAAACGTATCAGTATTAATAATATTGTGACTTTGTGGGTTCGTGAAATTAACAGTCCAATTGCACAAACTCAAAATGTTCTTTATTTCCACCGAAATACAGTTGGAACAATTGCCGATTACATAGGATTACTTAGCGCACACAATTACAATTCACCAGTTCGTCTGTCACAGGTGCATTGCACGCCCACAGTTACGTACAGATACACGTACACCGTCTTCCAGTCCGTCCGCTCACACGGCGGTCCTCACGGCTGCTCGCCCAGAACTGACTGAACCGTCCACTGCAGGCCTTATATAGGGAAGATCGCCGTTTCTGGAAGGTTCGTGGCTCACACAATTATCCCGATATTTCCAGACGTCTGGTGGGAGGGGAAAGAGACCGTAAAAAGCTCGTGCCGCTCTTCTAATCCTCCCCTAAGTTGGTGACACGAGATAAATGGGTAGGCGTGGTCTGAATGCTTCCCGTCTGGCCCTACTGCCGGCCGGTTCTATAGGGAATTACGACGTTCGGGTGACACTATGTACAACTTACATCTTGGGTGTTGTAATGTTAATGCTGACTGCTTTAATGGCACAGTTGGTCGCAGTTTATAAACAATTACAGTTTGGCTCTGTGCTATGAGAAAATATATAAACTTCAGCTCATAGTTTATCTGAAGGTCAGAAATGTTATGAAGAAAATTAACAAAAACTAAAACAAAGTAATTTTCTCTGCAAATTAGAGGAGACCCACTCAGAACAGGAATATGTGCACATTTTCCGACACTTTCTGTTTCGTTTTACTTTAACTAGTTTATCAATATAAGGGCGTAGGGTCTGGAAAATTTGTAATCCAAGGCTGCATGTTAGATTGTGAACCAACAAGGTACTTGGGGGTTTGGACTTATCTAATTTCATAACAGAAAAAAAAATGCTCGCAAACATATGTCGAGCCAAACATACACATGTCCGTGCGGCAAGTGAATACAACCTCAGAAATCTGGTTTGGGGGACATTCTTGTAAAAATCAGCCAACTATTTCTCATGTGTATATTTGTCCAATAAATCGCCACATTGCAAATTAAACAGCTCCATTAGGTACGTGGCAGCTACATTGTTGTTATCGAGTGCCCTACACCTGACTGAACCCTCAGATTCTCTAGTTACAACTCTATTTACATAGGCAACTTGGTGCTACACGGCTCTTGCCTGACGTCAAGCGCACTGCAGACCTCGCTTCCGGCTGATATACGTCACAACTCTCGAAGCTGTTTTCTTCTGGGCTGAGAGGTGCTCGCTCGATGGGAATCCAACTTAACCGCTGAAGGGTGGCTCAAGTTCCTTCCAGTATGAGCTGGGGAAAGTTCGATTCGGCAGTGGAGGCCCGAACAACCACTCGGTGGCGGAGCCGAGACTTCTCTATGCTATCTTCTCGATCGACACTCAGCATCGGAGTTTCCTGTAACATGAAAGAGAAAGGCGAAATGAATGAAAATGTGAGAGACGAAAACCGTTGTAAAATACAACCCTCGAGAATTCGACTAGCCAGTCATAGAATACCCATCTAGTGATTATGTAAGGTTTCACTTCCGCGCAGATGAAAACATTCTAATTCATAATTAGATCGCAGCTGCAACAATGCAAACATAATTTTAATTTGTTTGCTTATGTTTTTTATTTCAGTACAGTTCCTTCAGTAGGTGTAAGATATTTGTTGTAAAACCAAAGTCCCAGCAGAGAAAACAAACTGACACTTGAATCACTTTTTGCTTTTGAAGTATTCTGTAAACAGAGCGCATTTGTAGTGGCCTTTGGTTACCAATATTTAAGTTTAACAACGCAAACTTTACAATATCTATTTGGGCTGTTAAGGTTGCTACTTATATGAATTATGTATCAGTTAGACGCGTGACAGAAGTTAAATCCTCCTTTGGCACACCTTCCCCGACTATTTCTCCAGATACTTCTGTCTTCGTAACCAGCAAATAACCGGCGAGATACACCAAACTTAGCTCTGGAACATTTCTTCCCAACATTTTTCTTCAGTTACCATTACGTTCTATGTGACAGTGTCTACCACCAAAGGTGATATGCACAGCAGACACAGGCGTTAAACAGTAATAAGTGGCAAAAGGAAAGACAAACAGAAGTTGGATATTTGTTCTTCAAGCATTTTTTTTAAATTCCTCTAAATGATACTTCGAGACACTACAGAAGTAGTGCTCAACCAAAGCAAGAATGAGGAAACTAAAATCAGGGCCTTCCACCAGCTGGAGAGAATCACCCCCTGAAACGTTTGTACTGACTTCCAGCGATTCCACTGCGGTGTTACTTTAACGCATAGGAAATCTCTCTCCTTGCAATGGTTGCTGTTGAGAGGGGAGGGAGGTATAGCATGTGTAGGTGAAGCGACCATACGTTGCAGACTTTAGCACGCCAGTTCAGCAGTTAACAGTGCATATATAAATAATTGTGACGTAAAGCTAAGTGAAGTTTGAGGCACAGTTCTATCAATTTAAAGGTAGGAAGTTAGATACATTCAGGGCGGTTGGAGGTTGATAAAGTTTCGAAAGTGAAACCTGTGTGCATCTAAGGGAGATTGGACAAACAGAAATAAGGTTCTGTATGTTTTGTTTACTCTTCATGTTTGAAGGTTTACTCTGTTTTTATGGAGGACTTAAACCCCCCAGGACAGAGAAGTGGGCGTCTGGGGTCAGATGCCTGTTGAGTAGCAGAACGTCTTTTGGATCAAATAAGAGTGTCCGGGGTGAGTGGTGAGCCCGATGTTTGATATGTGAGTAAAAAGGAGTTACGGAATGAGAGCAAAATGAATGAAAAGGAAAGGTGAAGAGGAAACCCGCTGTACGCAGTGCTGTTCACCACAAATCTCACGTGCGATCGCCCGGAATCAAATCCGCACCACTTCGGTAAGAGTTAAGTAGTTTATTCGCTGGTTCGCAATATATAATCGTTCATTTTCTTTATTACTTAAATCCCGTGTAACGTCTTTTCACTTGTCAGGACCTCACAGACCGGGTGATATTTCATACAGGTAAATAAATGAATAACGGAGGCCAAGAAAAATTAAGAATAGCAATTTGCTAGCAGTTGTTTTATACCAATTTACATGTGGACACTTCTTATCTTTGTAAGGAATTTCATTTTTTAAGAACAAAAGTAGTTAGTTATTGCTCAGAAACGATTTATTAATAGACAAGAATGACAAGTAGAGCACGAAGCATGTGTAAATGAATACAGGAGTTAACATTTCAGAGCGTGGGGTAAAATTAATGATCTACATCAAAGGCCCAGTATAGAATTTTTATTCATTTTAGTCGGAAACTCGACAAGATAATGTAAGCACTATTGCTGTTGATTCAGGTGCATTCAAAGCATTAACTATAATGCACGTTAGTTGAATTCATTACAGAAGCTTAGAAATAAATTCCGTCTCCACCCCCATACACACATACAAGGCTATCTAGGGTCCTTTTGAAGTGACTTGCTTATATTTTATTGCTATACCGGGTGAGTCAGCTGCCCCTTACTCTCGAGTTTTATGCAATCCGTATTTTATATGCCAACATGAAAACATCGACCCCATTACGAGGTTCTACCCAAGTATTTAACGTGGATGTTAAACACTCAATGAAATTAGTACTAATATAGATGTTATCACATCGCCTATAGTATATTCGTAATTAGACAGTTGACGTTTGCACGCTGCAAATGTTCACTGGAGCCAGTGAGTCCTATATGTTAGACGGAATGTTTGTCTCACGCGTTACTAGATAGCTCAGTTAGAACGAGCGCAAAACTACTACATCGTCTGTCTACTGTGAAGGTGGTTCAAATCCTCTGCATAGATATACTATCTCTTTACCACGTAATACTCACAATTTACAAGTATTATTATGAAAATTGTTAAAATTTTTATTTTGAGTTGTTTTATTTATATTTATGGTATTGTGTGATGTCTCTTTATTGATGAACTACAAGTAGGTATTTGTTTAAACACACCTATAGGAGGTGCACTTGAAATAAGGATCATTTATACACATTTGAACACAGAAAACAAGGAAATTACAATATCAGTGTTTAACGTCGAAGTTAAGCACTAGTTTGCAGACACAGAATTATTGTGCTATAATAATAATGTCGTTTCAAATTTGTATGTTTTGTAGCGCTGGAATGACCCTTTTCCTATTCCTGGAACACGATTCCTCCAACGAAGCAAGTGCACGAACTCATGACCTTTTTAAGTAATGCACGCCCTTAGGAACTTTATAATTAAATTATTGTGAATTCGGTTTCCAAATGTTGATGAACATAACAAAATTACAATACTGAGACTGCAACCTGTGTCTTTGGGGTTTAGGGCACAAGAGAGGTTATAATCCCATTGAGCTATTTCGAGACTTGCCTAAAAGCGCGTTCTGGGTTCAGTAGTACGACTTGTGTACCTGGCGCTATACCTTTGCCACCTCGCTAGTTCTCGTGCTTCATTTAGCTCTTTAAGACACTTTTAAGAATTTGCTGGGTGTTTTAATATTATTACATAAATGGCAAACGCTCTTATGCATGTTAATTGAGATTCACGAGGCATAGTTTAAGCAAAAATGTAAATTAACTAGTGTTGAATAATAAGTCTGTTTTGACTGTACTCGTCCATGTTGAATGAGCCGTGCCTCTATTTGCTAATTTTTGACAGCCTGCTCTAAGTACAAGAATCTCGTATTTTTTTATATGACGTTGTTAGTGTACTCATGATAGGTTAATGTTTCCGAGGCGTTTGCTGAATTACTTTGCCATGTATACTCTAATAAAAAGTTTATCAAATCGCCTGGTAACCGGAATTCGCTCTCAGTAAAGGAGTCGTACGTTTTTGAGGTGTACTTTAGCGAGCAGTACGTTTTGTCCCTTAAACTGCGATTCCCCTGAACATCAAGCAATACAGTTTAGTAAGAGCAAAACTGGACTAAGTCTCACATGCCGTTTGATGTGTGGCCTACCTTACAAAAGAATTAGGCGCAGCTGACTTACCTGGTATAGTTTCACATTTATCTTAGAAATCACTGAAATTCTTATATCATCACACGTGGTTACAAAAAGGGGTGTAGTGATGTGAGATGAAGTATGATGTTCCATGTGGCACAATCTCCTGGATCGCAACAATGACCTCCCCTGCAAAGTTTCCATCTTCAGGTGATAATTTTATGACTCCGCCCAGCCAAATTATGGACATAAAACAAGCAAATGAAATATATCGTCAGTAACAAATGAAGGTATGTTTGCAATGCTCTCTCTATGATTAATTTCTAGAATAAATAAATTCCTTTTCCAAAATTATCTCTAAGAGGTGTTCTGAGAGGAAGCTCGTTTGTAACGTAAATGTAATTTCAGTCCCAGATTTAATGCACCAAACAGATTATTGTTTCCTTATTTTGTTATGAACATGACATTTACGCGACATTGGACAGTCAGTTCAAATATTTGGCCGTAACTGCGACAATATCAATCTCTTCCATTAACTGGAAGTACATAAGACAACAATCACGCGGATTAATTCATGTACATATGGTTAGCGACACCGTTCGCTTTTCATGACATATTAGTCTTGCAATGTTGTTGTTAGGTTGTTTGTTTACTTTAGATATGTTCACGCTATTCTCATTTAGCTACTCCAGAGTGAACATAGTTGTTATATTTGAAGTTGACTATAACGACAACGTGTAGCACCAAGGGTTCAAAAATATCCCTGTACAACGTGTATAATTAATAAATTAAAAGGTAAAACAAATACCTTACTGGTTCGTGTTAGAAAACCAGAGTGTTTTAATACAATAAAATTTCAAATTTTATGTGGTAATGTTCTGTAGAAGGATCCAAAGTTTAAATAATTATATACATATAATGAAGGGATTTATGCACGTCGATAATTAGGGCCCGGAGGTTTAGGTTTTAAGCCATGTTTCACTCGCTAAGCACGGTGTGCAAACTTAATTCACCTACAATACCTATATGGCTTATCAAATGATGATTATTTTCCCATTGACACTAAATATACATTTATTTCTACCACAGTTCGCAATGGGACAGAAGTTACTTACCTAAAATGCAGCCCCACTATACCGAGAGACCCAAAAGCATCCTAACCGGATGCGTGGTGTTGTGCCTGTCGCGCCCTCGGCACTCGTTACCGCCCTCCGCTAACATAAAAAGAAACGTAAGAAATTACGCAATATTTTTCAAAGTACTTTTAAAGGCTTTTTAAAATGAGATGCTGATACTGGCTACTGTCGTTGTCCATATATGTTCGACACCTCTTTAGGAACATATTACTGGCAGTAGCTCACGTTGAGAAATGATCGCAGCATTTCTTCATTAGCGGAAAAAGAGTTACAGGCTTCATTTTTTCCGAGTCAACAGTTGAGGCCCGTGTATTAGCAGATAACGAGCGCGATTTTCCCATTTTTGAATAAGATTCTGCAACAGCTCATAGAGCCAGCCTTTAAAAGAGGACAATTGAAAATGTGTTTCAGGACAGAATTAATAGTAGCGATTTGAGGGTTCCCTTGGTCCCCCGATCTAACTCCTACGATTTCTATCTCTGAGGTAACTTGAAGTATAACGTGTAGAAGTCAAACTCACACACCCTGGAAGAATTAATATAAAATATTCATGTGGAAATTGGCAGTATTTTTCATCGTGAACCAAGGCTAGTGATGAAAAATTTCCTAAACAGATGCAAAATATGTATGAAAAACGGCATTGGTCTGTTTCAGCATCTCATTTAATAACAGGGGTAAGTAAAACCATGAAAATTGGTTTTAAAAATGTGGCATGGTTTCATACAAACCATTTTAAAATAGTGGCAGACGGCAAAAAACCGCTAGGGCGCTAACAGACAACACCACGCAGCCGTTTCGAAAGGTTTTGGTTCTCTCAGCATACTAAGACACACTTGCTTTATAGCAGAAGCTATACTCTTGATGGAAAGTGCAAGTCTGACGCTCAAGGATGCTCTGAATATCGCTGACTATGTATCCAGGAAAGAAATTAGACGCAGTCCGTATGTAACAGGAAGGAGTGATAATGATGATGATGATTATGATGATGATGATACACATAAAAAATAATAATACTGTGACTTTGTGGGTTCGTAGAATAAAAAGCCCAATTTGCCGAAATTCTAAAAGTTTTTATTTCCGTAGAAATACACTTTCAAATTGCAGCAGAATTACGTTACGAACACAATCACAATCCCGGTTTCGATCCCAGGCGACCGCAAAGTGAGATTTGTGGTGGACAACACGGCGTTGGGGCGGGTTTTCTCCGGGACCCCCGGTTTCCCCCGCCATCTCATTCCACCGGTGCTCCATCTTCATCTCATGTATCATCAGTGTCACCGCCTGCGGTGCCGTATGTAGTAAAAGCGGGCGTTAAACACTACACACACACACACACACACACACACACACACACACACACACACACAATCACAATCCACCAAGGCCTATGATCATAACAAACAGTGTTTTCATTACATCTGCTTACAGCACTCCTGTTACAACGTCTGTTTACACATTGTTTACGACTGCCCTCTTGGCGAGTTGTCGCTTCCTTAAATACCTCATTGACAAATTCGAGAGGTTTCTGAAACAAACAAGAAATCGACTGTTGTCTGTCAAGCAAGATATCACTAGGATTTTCTAAACGGAAAACTTTATCCGTGCCGGCAAGACATTTAGCTCGCGCTATCTTTAACTGCTTATGCAAGCTCTTTATTACCACACTGTCTGCCTATCAGTTCCTTTGTGTAAACAAGCTGCACAAATCCTTTTTGCACGTACGCCGCCAGTCGTAAAAAGGGGTTCGCCACCATAATGATGATAACGGTAGTAATAATGATGGTAGTAATAATAACACAGGGAAATTCACGCCATGTTTTTCTCAATCTAAAGTCTCTGAACATTCTTGGACACTCAAGTTCCCACAAACTAACTTGACCGGAAACATTACCTATTGTTTGACTTAGTCCAAGGCAGTGCGAGGCACCGTCCTGTTGTGACAGAGATCTTTCTCAGAATTTGCCATCGAGATTGTAACAAAAGACAGCAGGATTTAGCCTGGACCTTTGCAAATCTGAGCTGGCATAATTTATCTAACCGTGAGAAAAGGGAAAGCGATTTTGATATTAGGTCCATAACTGGAAAATTTGAACACTGATCGTAAGTGGGGATAGGTACCAGCCAATAGAGAATTAATATTACTTCACGTGATTTTTCAAACACCAAAAATGGCTAGAGTGGGGGAAATTCAAAGTAATGGCTGAAAGTAGATTTTTCTTGAAAGAGCACTTCGATGTATGTAATTCAGCTACGCCGCGCTATTGTGTCTACACATCACATCACAATACTGACGCGGGATACAGTGACACTGATTACAGCAACCATGTGGACGACAACTTTACAGTGGCGAGCAAAGGAGTCTGAGGTACAACAGTAAACCTTCATCTACCAAATTCGAGGTGTCGTCTTCATTCAACCCACATCGAGTCAGGACGCACCCACTCCCTGAAGCTCAGATGAAAGTACTCACCAAAGAGCTACATCACAATTTCACTTCGAACCGGTTCCAATCTCCCTGTCCTTAATCTCCGCACGCCACCAATCCTTAATTGTGAGGCGTTGAGCACAAGGGAGAACTGGACGTGGTACGCTACGGGCCGGACCACCACAAATACCAAATCACTAGCAGTCGGATGTTCATTTAACCTGCAATCCTTGAACGCAATCGTGTTTTTGAAGGTATGAAAGTCACAAATTCAGCGCATTGGTATCTGTGCCGTACACTGCAATGACGTCTTGAGAGAGCTTTTTCTTTATACAAGAATGGGTCGAACGATAATAGAAAATCTCTTACGCCAGTAAATTCGGCTGCGTATTAGTTATTTATTGTAATGCAAATAGTTGTAATTTACAAAAGAAATAATAAAATATGTTTCAGGATGTGTTTTGTGGATATCATTGATAATACAAACCTTTTTGTAAGATTATTTTAATGTATATTAAACCATTATGAAAGTCGTAATATTTCTGCTTCTTGTACCGATCCACGAAGAAAAAGTATACAAGTTTTAAACATAAAAACTCGAGGGGAGGGTTTATTTCATTTAAAAATCTGGATCTCATTGATAATAAATTAGCCAATGATTGTAATTTCTCCAGTAGCTCTATATAAACAAGTATCCGTAAACTATTACATAAATGACAAATGGATATCTATAATGGAAATTAATGCTTCTTGGCCCAACTCGACAGCGTAGATGGTAGCCTGGCTGCTCACGTACAAGGGGTGCCGACTTCGAATCTCGGCCCGGGTGAGTTACTTAGAAAACGTTTTTTCGGAGTTTCCCTTATCCTAAAATACGAATGTTGGGTAAATCTAAGCTCTATGGACCCTGGGCTCATTTGAGCATGATTTCACCCATTCCTTTCAGCGTCCGATATGCCTTAACATTGGAGGACGTAAATAACAAAAAAAAAAAAGGAATAAAATTCCTTCTTCCACACTAGCCTTGTATAGGCTATGATTTGGAAATTAGTCAGACTTAAAAGTACAGTGCCATAGCTGGAATTAAAACACAGATATCCCTGCCTCCGTAAAGGACGTATCCCTAGCGATTAACCGGAAAAAATATGGGTCAGTAAAAATTTTAATTTTATGCTGGCATGTTGGCTATGGTAGCTCAATGGTTAAGAGGAATTGAACGGATATCGGGAGATCCATGTTTCAAATTTCGGCTATGGTATGGAATTTTTCATTCTGCCTGTATCTATCCTTGACAAATGCTTGGATATGACGATGCCATTTTACTTACTCATTTTGTTTTTCTATATGAAACAAAGTAAATGCGTCATCTGTTATATTTCTCTTTATAACCCCAAGTCTTGTAACAAAGAACTGTCACACGGCTGTATATTTTTTTACTTAAGTTATTTATATATTTACCAGTTGGTAAAATGTACTAGGTGTTACACTGATTTAAATAAAATCGTTATGCATGATTCTGGAGTTTCATCCAAAATAGGTCTACTTTGCTAAATCTCATATACGGATTCCAAAACTGTAATCAGTTTTTTTCTACCACGTACCATTTTAGCACAATTATTAATTATACCTAAAATGTTTTAATGTAGTTATATGCATAAATATATTGTATGGGACTGAAAAGAAACCAATAAACGAAGAAACAATACTGATTTAATTGTTGAAATTAAAGTGCTTCACAACAATATAACAATGTAGTAGTGTAACAGACAGCAATCCTTGCCTTACTTTACGTCCAATCCCTGCAAAGTTAGCTCCGTCTATAACTGCTTTTCAAACAGTGGGAATCTATTTCTGTGACAGGCAGTTGTATGTCATATATATTTTGGGAATGTGAAGCAATTGTCTTCCAGAACATTTAAAAATAACGCTGATATATTTTGCTATATCTGTGGTAACTTTTTTGTTTAAGCACTGGAAAAGAAAAAATTGGAACAGAGGGACCCCAAAAATGTTCTTTTACCACGTTTGCACATAAAATTTGTCTTGATGAAGCAATATGTGAAGCTTTTGAATAAGAATGGCAACTGCTACAAATATATCTGCAAGAAGTTCCCTGGAATATATGATGCTAAAATTAAAGAGGGAGTATTTGTTGGTCCACAAATTTGGAAGTTGATTTCTGATAGCTTAATTGAAGAAACAGTGACGGATACTGACAAACAGGCATGGATTGGTTTGAAGAGTGTCATAAAAAACTTTCTGGGAAATTGCAAGGATCAAAATTACAAAAATATTGTAGAAAATATGATTGAGAACGTTCGAAAGCTGGGCTGCAATATGAGTGTGAAAGTACATTTCCTGCACCCTCATTTGGATTTTTTTGCAGAAAATCTCGGCTGTATCAGTGAGGAGCAGGGTAAATATTTCACCAGGACATAAAGGTAATGGACGACGCTACCAGGGAAATTGGAATGTGAATATTATAACTGATTATTGCTGGTCCCTGAAAAGGATGTATCAAATTCTTACCATAGTAAGAACTCTACAAAACGTTCGTCTCATTTCAAGGCAGTATTTAAAAAACTGGTTAAATGTTCAAATTTAAGTGATGATGTGAAACATTAGTTAATTCTGAAGAGCGTTATGTTCGCAGTTATGGATTTATTAACTTATATTTAATAATATCACATAAATTCAATAGAAGGAAGTGTAAAAATGCATATTTTGCTATTTCCTATATCTTGAAAAATTTGTATGTGGTAGAGAAAAGCTAAGTCCATATTCTGACTCAGTACACTCAAATTAGGGATAATGGCATATTAAAATACAACCATAGAGAAAAAGTTAAATTCTGCATGTCAGTGTAAGCAACAGCAGCAATAATCAATAACCACAATAACAGCCGATGGTAACAGCTAGTTCTTGAATGTATTTTTCCCCTAAATTACGATCTTTTCTTTGCTTCAGCTGCTAAGTATGAAAGCACAACATTATTGTGATTCAGAGAAGTACAAAATATATCATTTCACACTTTAAATAGCTACCTGGTTTCAAAAAAGTACACATTTTGCATTATTATACCGCTTGTATAAGCGTAAAGACTTATTTAACAGACAAGCTGAGTGTCAGCTTTTAGCAGGTCATATTGGCTATGAAATCTTTGAATTATGTACAAGGAATACGAAAAGATTTGATAATACAAACGAAGGCCTTCATATATAAAAACCATTTTTACTAGTGCTCTTTTCGTCGCCCAGGTTTTTAATGCTATACTGCTGGTAATTTTCGTTTAGCATCAAGCAGGGGATTTCATGTACTGTCAACATTTACTTTTCCAGGATTCTAGAATAAATATTAAGTGCTACTCCAGAAAGTACGAGTGCTAAGTGCATGTTAGTATAAGTATACAGAAGTACATGAAGACTATGCAACTTGTGCAGAAGTATTAAATACCGTTAATTAGTAGAAGCAGTCAAATTTCATTTGCCCTCCCTCGGCATTGCCAAGGTTTAAAACAGAAGTTTTCGCTAATAGGATTTGTTTCGCCAGCGGTGGGAGGCGGGGCTAGGTCGAACGGAACTCAGAATAATCCGTGCGTCGCGTGCAAAAAGGAAGTCTGGGTTTCAATATTTTTTCACTTTAATTTCCGGAGTGATATATAGACACTCTAGTCTCCTTGAATAAAAATGGAACTAAATGCGCTTTAAAATTCATTGAAGTATGGCCAGAAAGTTTCACAGTTTGTTCCGAAATAAGACTTTCTGGAGAGATGCCAAACCTCTGCGTAAAACATACACAACAGTAAATGAACCGTTTCGTTGGTTCTTACGAGAACGTGTTGAGATCAAAACTCCAGCGTTATCACAGCAAAGATTACTGTTAGGCTTTCAACGTATCAACAAGGCTTAAGTCTCTTAGGACGAATACACTCCTGTACTGGCAAAGGGGATGGGGTTGAAGGAGGGGTGTAACACTTTGATCCGCAAAGTATCTCCGTGCGTTAATCCTGATGAGGTGAAAGACCGGCCAACAAAGACGCAAATACTCCACTAACAGATAAAAGATTTACAACAAGTAAATAAAATAAAACTAAAATAAAATCTGTATATTAATCCTGGCACCTAATTCCTTAATTCAGGGTGAGTATGCCACATTTTTAAAATTTATTCATACTAAATTCTTATATAAAACGTAATTTATGAAAGCTTTATAAAAATAAGGGTACATTTGCAGTTATTATATAAAAATCCCTGGCGCGACAGAGCTAATAGGGCCAATGCCTACCAACCCGACTGCCGGCCTCATGCCCACTTATTCACGACAGAGGTGGGCGATCATCCAACCGCTATGGGGAGGAGATGTGGTCAGCATCTTGGCATCCCCCAGCCGGAACGTTGATCTTCGTGACCAGGGCCGCTTACCTACAGTCTGATTTTTAAAACAAGATACCTTTAGGACATCAGGCAAGGGACACAAAGGATAAGAACGGAAGGTCGTTGCTATGGTAATGTAAACAAAGGTTGCCAGATTGTTACACTGGTGAATCACGTACTCCTCAGGTCAGTTTTCGCTAGTTGTATGCGGGAAACAGAGTTTTCTTGAGTATTCAGCTGCGCTGTGCATCATTAGCCTACTTTGTTAAAACACAATTAAAATACGTTTTTACGGAAACAAGTAGTTGCGGTAGGATTAGAGGTGGACCGAGGAAACATGGCCCAAGGCAAAGATCAACTTACGGTCGGGTTGTTACATTGCATGGTCAAACTAGAGAATTTGTCTGTTCTCTTAGAGAATTCTTACACATAGGAAGACGAGAATCTGCTCTTTATCAATGAATAGCTTATTCCTTTTATCCAAAAGTGAGACTCCCGTGTTGATATATATGCTTGCACGTAAAAGAATTCCAGTGGGCCAAAATTCCAGCATATCGGCGGCGTTGATATGCCCATGTCACTTAACAAATTCATTAATAATAATATATTAGGGTACTAATGTTGGAAACATTTAATACGGAACGAGGAAGGGTTTGAAAGAAACGAGCCGATTGCACCGAGTTTTTGCAATTCTCGAGATTCCGTTATGTGCTTACCACATGTATATTGCACATTATTTTTTTGCACTACGTGTATTTATATAAATCTGAATTTTAGTAATTAAGACATTAGCTGAAGTATTAATAAATATAATTAAAAATAAATTTTAGAGATTATAACGTGCATCGTCTATATGTGTTTCTTTGGAGAAGTACTTGCCGCACTGTACGCGGATATCAACAAAAAAATGCTTAGCAACAAGAACGGTAAGTATGAAACATTAGTTACATAGTACAGAAATCGTTTAAAAGAACTCACATGTGAAGGCCCTACAGTACAATGAATGCGTGAACAACTTATTTCTGTTTTAAAGTAGGCTAATACAGATTAACTGTGCATGTTTTTGTTGAGGTGAGATAACTCTAAACCTTGTTTATGTTTCGAGTATTAAGAGAATAAAGAAAGGGGATCCGTTGGATAACATTGCAAGCACTCACGTGGAGATACATACGACCTTGACCTATCTTCTTTTAAACTGCAGACTGTAGCGTAAACTCCTCTCTTCCCTCACGATGCTGAGTAGGCACCGGTCCTACATACCATCAAAAAATGAAATTGTCACAGACTTCATTACAACACATTATTTATTTCTATAAGATGTAGACATCACATAAAAATCAACCTTATGAAACATATGTATCTAGGTGAAAAAGAAAACACTCATTTTATGAAAAACTGCGTGTGTTGATCAGCTTGTCTTATTACTCAGCGGAATTAAGAACTTCTAAACACGTGAATACAACAAGTCACAATAGTGAGCCTTGTCCTAAAATTCTCTCTGTAGGGGAGGGGATCCTTCCTTTTCAGCTGCTGTGGTGAGAGCGCTGCGGACCCTTAGCACTCGTGGTACCTCTGACGTTACTAGAGGAACCTGGGACCGAACATTCGAGCCCCTCCCTGAATGGGAGTTATTCGGATTGGGTTGGACTCGAAGGGGCAGTGTGTTCCCGTTATCCGCGGGAGGTCGGGTACCTCCGGCCAGGACTCGGCCACCCGGAGGGGGCAGAAGGTTGCCTAAAAGTCCCGGATACTAGCCTGCAGAGCAAGTACAAGGTGTTCTAGATCACCAGGCGGCCCCACCGAGGTTATTCGGTAGTCTTACCTGCGGGATTGACGCGCGTAAGTGGCGTACCCACTTCCACACGTCTTAGAGTTGTTGTCGATGGGGGGGGGGGGTCTTTCAGGCTAAAGGTACTGCCCCAAGGAAAGAAACCCGGAATTTTCCATCACTCCCTGGCGGATAGAGGTCAAAGCCTTCGGAATTTCGGGTACACCTCGCGGCAACATGTCCTAAAATTCTAAAATTTGACAGTTTCCTAAATATTTCTCAGAATTTCCTGTGAGAGAATTTGACGAGTTTCGAAAAAAAGACTCCTCGATTTATATTTCCTTCCGCCCTTTAGTGTTTCGCAAGTCGAACTCGGGTCACTACTGCAACTGAGTTATTCCGTGCCACTAATTTCCACAAATATTTTGTTTTAGATATATACAACAATTATATTGAACAAAACATAACTGAAGTGTAAAACTATTCTGAAAAAGGCAGTATTAACAATAACAAAATAATTCAAAATGAATGCTTACCGTACCGTGGTGGCAAGGTTCACATTTAAAGAAGCTGAACAATTAGTGTACGAAATCGTCATCACTGACATTGGAAAACAACAGAAAAAATGGTTACGTGCGTTTTTTTCATAGGAAACTAATAATTCAGTGAACAGTTAACGTCCTTATAGCCTTTTATAAGTTGTGTGTCGGGTATCACTGCTTAAAAATTAGTATCAGCATCGAAGAATAGGGGCAGGTAACGTCCCAACACTTATTGTAATTATTATTGATGTTGAAAAATAATTGTTCTTTCACACTATCCGTGTGTAGGACGCACTATGACAGGGTAGAGCCCGACAGGAAAATTCAATGCCATAGCCGGGATTTGAACCACGGATTTGCTGGTTTCCGTCCAGCCGCTCTAACCATTTGAGCTACTATGGCCAACGTGCCAAGATAACATTAAATTCTCCAACTGACTCGTGTTTCTCCCGGTAAACCACTTAGGGGTTCTCATGAACACATGAGACAACTAAATTAATGGCGACTTACTATGCTGTAAGTAGTTTATAGCCCGTTCTTAAAGTACTTACAGCATAGTAAGTCACCATAAGCTAGTTGTCTCATGTGTTTATGAGAACCCCTAAGTGGTTTACCGGGAGAAACACGAGTCAGTTGGAGAATTTAATGTTGTCTTGGCACGTTGGCCATAGTAGCTCAAATGGTTAGAGCGGCTGGACGGAAACCAGAAGATCCGTGGTTCAAATCCCGGCTATGGCATTGAATTTTTCAGTCTGGCTCTACCCTTTCATTATTGATATTACCACTACTCTTTAGGACCGAAGTAAGGACTGGAAAAACGCATACTTTAAGTGCATGCCCTTGCTGAATGACTAATATATTTGTGAAACCCCGCTCTGGGTGAGGTTATATAGCAGAATTAATCTCTGAAACTATAAATAATAAAACCCTTTCTGGCAACTCCATTAGGGCCTACATTCAAGTTCTGTAAAAAATTCCAAAATACAAGGCAATTTACAGTAGGTACAGCTTTTATCGGAAATGTAATAGTGTGCTAATTTACACTAAAATGGAATGGCAAACTCAACTTCGTTATGTATAGAATGTACGTGGTACAACAAACACACCCGTTTCAGTCGTCTCTTATTAAAAGAGCAACTTCATACAATATAATCCTAATGTATTAGAGTAGGACCGGTCGAGGTGCATGGTGTTAGCTCGCTGACAAATGGTCGAGCCAATAAAGCAAACTCTGTAAATAATGCATTAACATCTGATGCAGAGCACAAAGAACGGGGATTAGAACCATTGTGCCATAAAGCTTGATAAAGAAGAGGAAAAGAGAGGAAAGTTTTCCATACAAGGAGAATCCTATGTGTATTCTCTTTGGATTGTATAACTGAGGCTTCAGGACCTAAATATATTTTAACGACGTAATTTATGAAATGCTCGTTTAATGTTGTTCCGGTGGAAGATTTAAATGTTCTACATAATTAATGCTTTGATTTATTAGCAAATAGAATTATCTACTGTGTACAGAAATACAGCCGTCCTTGTATAATTATTTCTAGTTGTGACCTACGTTAACAACATCGGCCTGCCAACAGATCTGAAATTTCTGTCACATGGAAAAGCGTGAAAAAAATTAAAACTCCAACGAAAGACAAATTTACTGTGATAAAACTGCGATAGGATAATAAAGAAAAATTGTAAAAAAATATAGCAAAGAAATATTTAAAATAGATTTACTGCAAGATAACAGCACAAGAGATCTGTTCCAATATAGAATGACACAATATTTGATGGAGGTTAAAACAGAAGATTTTGAAACGGAATACCAAAATATAAAGACTATAATATTAAAAAGGGCTAAGGAAGTTTTAGGGACAAGGAAAAATAATAAAAGGAAAACATGAATAAAGTATTGGAATGAAGAAGTAGAAATGGTAATAAAAGTGAAAAAGCAGCATACTTAAAATATCTACAAATACTCAGTCAAGAAAATAGACAGAACTATAAATTGAAGAGGAACGCTGCCAAAACTAAAATAAGAGAAAACAACCAGGAATTCTGGAACAGATTTATAGCAACTACAGAACATGACCTCTATGGGAGACAAAGTATAGATTGGAAAATAATGAAACATTTAAAGACAGCAGAAAGAGATATGGCGAAACAGTCATGCATCTCACAAGAAGAATGGATAAAATATTATACCGAATTACTATATGATAAAAATATAGCAAAAGTATTAGACGAAGAGTATGAAGAAAGAACAGTTGATATGATAACATTTGAAGAAATGCAGGGGGCCATAAAAATATGAAAAATAGAAAGTCGCCAGGTATAGATGATATCCCCATAGAAGTATATAAATATGGAGGATTAATATTACAGTTCCGCATACTACATTCACTAAATATATGTTGGAGAATAAAGAAGATCCCAAAAGAATGGGAAATAGCTAAAGTTATATCTATCTTTAAAAAGGGGCAAAGAAATGAATGCAAAAATTATAGAGGTATACACCTTTTAAATACAATATATAAAATATATACTCGAATTATAACAACTAGGGTGAAAATAATAGCTGAAACACATATTAGTGAAGAACAACATGGATTTAGAACAGGCAGAGCATGCATAGATAATGTCTTTACTATAAAACAAATATTAGAAAAACGAAGAGAATTTAATCTTGAAACCCATCTAGCATTTATAGATCTAAAAAAATCGTTCGACAAAGTTAATCGGTTATTGTTATGGGATATAATAGGTAAAAAGGGATACGCACTACACTTAGTTAAAATTATTCAAAGCTTATACAGATATACGAAATTGGTAATGGAAATGGAAGGAGAAATAACAAATGTATTTGAAATAAACAAAGGATTGAAACAAGGATGTAGTCTATCTCCAATTCTTTTTAACATATATATTAAAATAGAATGGAAAAAAGTGGTGTATGATGGGATTAGGTTAGGACAAGGAAGAGTAATAAACGCTCTTCTACTTGCAGATGACATAGTTTTGATCTTTGACAAGGAAGATAGACTACAGAAGAGTGAGTTTGAAGACAATTTTATTTAGCAAGAAACTTTTAGTAAGTTTAATTGTAGGCTGTTTTCTTAAGTGCTCTAAATATGTTTAGTAAATACAAACAAAGGTGCTTCATTAAAATTCAGGTTGTAAGAGGAATTGGCAATGCTGGACAATGCCATACACAGACAGTAGACCAGCTGTGCGTCGTAAACGTCCACATCTCCTAAATTCTCATACCACTGGGTTATTTGATAGTGCTCGGTCTCACACGTCTACCCCTGTAGTTATTTTACTTCGTAGATGAAACTGGGGAATTCTGGAGCATCCTCCTTACTCCCCAGAAATAAGCGCATGTAATTTCGACCTTTTAGCGAAAGTGAAATTACTTCTTATAGGAGTTTACATTAGAACCAGAAAATTTATGTATTTATTCATTTATTCATTCATTCGTTCGTTCATTCATTCGTTCGTTTATTTTAATCTGCTGTTACAGGGCGTTTCCCCAGTTATCACAGAGTATGCAGTTGTTTACATCCAATACAGGAATAAAAAATTGCATTATAAACAAATAAAATATAAAAATAAAGTGTATACTTAACAACTACACATCAAATGATATAGCATACAGAATTGTTAAATGAAAAGCAACTAGCAACTTACAAGCATAGCTGAAATGTAATTATGAAGCATCTAAGAACTACAAATAACCATAAGAAAAAAGAACATACAGCCATTTAAATATAATTAACAAACAAACCTGAAAGTGTAGGACACACAGCATTACATATTATTGATAAGATTATTATTGGATGATACCACATTAACGGCCTAACCAATAATGCACTCTTTATAAAGCGAAAGAAACTACAGAACAAACTATAGCAGCAGTAGAGCAGTCTGTGCGAATATTAGGACAAGAAGACACTGTGGATGGCATCCGTCGGCTTCCTGATGTGTGGAGGCAAGTTCATGTTCGAGAAAATTACTTTTAAGTACTGCAGTAATGTGACTGCTCCAAAAACTGTTAATTTGTTGTTAATTCAAATATTTCCACTAATTATTATTGAACGACCTAAGTATATTGAAACACGTGCACTTATTTAAGCGCACTCTTATGTTTTATACCATGATTCCTTTAATCTAACAATTAGCTCCATGGCAATGCCGTTTCAAAACACAGCATAATGTAATTCAAGATTCATATTAGACACCCTTACGTTGTTCTTAAGTTTCACAATATTAAAAGGGTTATTAATTGCTATTTATGATTACTTTGGCCAGATTCTCTACCAGGAGGGCGCCCGGAACAGTATTCATTACTGATATAGTTGGCAACATTCTTGAATTTTGGTATACTAGCAGTACATTCCTGAGCGACCATCTTTCTCCTTTCTTGCACGTGAATGTACAGAATGTTATACACAATTATAATTGAAGTAGTACATAAATGAATGGATTCCCCAATTATAATTATGTGTATAGAAGCTGATATGGAAAAGGAAAATAAACCCAAAACGGTACCTTGATGGCATAAGGCGTCTTTTGAAATAATGCATCAAACTGTAGCATTTATGAGGAGAAACGGAAAGAAGATGACACACAAAAAATCTAGTTCAAATACGTGGGTACCTAGGTTTATAGCTCTGTGTACGGAAATGATTAAAAGAAACACATGAATGTACCTGAAGTAAACTTTTAGCCTCCCTCAAAGTCGTTGGAAGACAACTGCCATTTTCAAGATATGTTACCCTTATAACCAGAGCGTAGTGGTGTAACAGGACTTCCAGCAGTACACCTTCAGCAACGACATTGGAGAGGACTCTACACCAATCAATGCCAACTTATGGTTGACGCTACTTTGTCAAAGTCAGCCAGATGCTTCACGTTTGGGGCTCGCATATAAACGCTCACAGACTCAACTACCATTACAACAGTCGTTACAGGATTGCTCTTCTTTAAGTTTTTCCATATTGCTAGGTGAATGTTGTGGCGATAGTTCTACCACAAATTTTCTGTCGCCATTTTTTCCTACTCTGTTTCAGCTTCATATATTTCAAGAGTTGTAGGTTACGGCAACGATGGATGATGTATGTCAGTGGAATATACACTGAATAAAATATAACTCTTTGACGCTTGGTTGGCCAGCGGGCCCTTTCTTGGGAGAAGATTCTCTTTCTCAGGAATACTCTGGCTGTGTGTAACTTGGACTCATACCTTGGCCAGAATGAATATATTGTTTAATTTTTTGACGCATCGTCCTTTAAATGTAGTTGGTATTTGCATCTTCTTCTTATTTCTTCCTTCTGGTAGTCGTGTAATACACAATTTGGTGTATTAAATGATCTTAGAGTGTGCCGAACTTCAGCGGCTTGTGGACGCCTCCTTGTGACCGACATATCCTAATGTTACAGCGTCGGAGAAAAGGAATGCTGTGCTCCTTAGCATCGGGGACGCACTCGTACATAATTTCGAACCTATCAGACCAATCAGGATGGAAGCTATTTGTGTTTTCTGGAACCTGCTGGATCATTTGGTGAATGCGCCGCAGATTCCTTAGGGTCAAGTGTACCTACCACCAAATATTGCATGTTAAAATAGTGGTAATACGTCAGCTAACGTTTTATTGAGTGGGTATAAAGAGATCTATGGAAAATACCTGCTTATTCTTTATTCATGGTCCTGTCAAAGTGATGCCTATAAATCGTCAAGCGATATGTAAAATTATGTGGATGTTCCAGTTAAGGTATTAACACTAACCATTGGTTACTGCCAACCACCTGACGAATCTGTTTTGACGGTATAATTATTTCAGTGAAAGACTCAGGAATATGAAGTCAGCACAAAATCTGCGTACTAGAATTTCTTAATTACCAGAGTTATCTCGGTTAAGCTCTCTAAAACACAATCATATATTAAAGTAATGTTCACAGACATAGGGGTAATTGTCGCCTTCAAAGATGTGTTAGAACCAAACTAAGTATTTTTCTCGGAATACTGTGCAGAATAGGAAATAACCTATGGTATACAGCTAGTGTGGCATGTATCCACTATACATATGCTTTTGGCAGTGTGATTACCAGTGCATGGACAATAATTCTGGCTTAATAAGTACCTCTCTTTCTTGCTCAATATTACATTTTCTGCCCTATTCATTTAAACATACCTTTTATTGGAACTACTATGTTAATTTGCTTGAATAAAGCAATAAATGACACGTGGACGTGGTTATTACACCAGATTTTAGATCGCTCGCTTCAGGGGAATCCTTTACTACAGTTTCTTTTAACCCTCTTCTCGCTGTTTGGTTTCTGGAAGGTTTATTGGAATAAGAAACACAATGGTTCTTCATGCCCCAACATCACGAACAATTCTCATGAGGGAAATTAATAAATTGGTGATTTCGGCATTTGGAAAACAGATATATCTCAGATTCCCTGTAGAAGTGAATACACCCTTAAGTGTATTCCTGACCACTTACATGAATTCATGTATATAGAAGCATCGCATATCACTTAATTTCAGAGGGAATCAAACAATTTTCAGATGCAACACTATGAGTTTACAATATTTTATCCCTTAATTTTATTAGAAATGTACGAGAAACATATTTAAGTTCGGCAAATAGCACTGTATTTATCAAAATTTACCATGTTAAGATCTTAACATAAATTTGTAATTGTCATTTTTTATTCATTAAATCTATCGTCGAATGTTTCCTTCGGTGTTTCACTTATTTCGTTCAAAGCATCTCTTCATGCAAATACATGAAACCCAACCTGTCTCCTGTAAAATATTTCAGCATGTAATGCTGGGACGCTTTACTAAGTATTCAACGTTTGTACTGAGAAAGGAAGTTGCGTTCTTAGTCATCTCCTTGAATTCCCAAGTACTTTTAGAATCAGGTACAGTTTGCTTCTGAATTCGAAATTAATTTCGTCTCAATTTGTGTCACATAATTTCCTGATATTTTATGAGGAAAGCTCATTATCCTACAGATTATTTTGACAAAATACAACACGAAAGATGCTCAAATTTAACTTCTTCATTTCTGCCATGATCGTTATCTTAGTGCTAAAGTACAAACATCCATTTATTTATACAAATGCAACAGTTCGCAGCGTCTCCACAATGTTCCTTTAACTCCCAGTAGCACATAATCTTTTTGCTGCTATATTTCATGAGCTACACAGAGGTCCACCTCTAACACGGAGCTACATACCAATTCTGAACAAAACTCCGAAATTCACAAATAAACTGCTTCGCTGTTTAACTAAACTGTTCCACAGCTCGGTGGCCCCTCACTGGAGCTGCACTCAGCTCGAAGCACCACTACCCACTCTACATACGCTGACTCTGACTGCATGTCTACATTGTATCGGCTTTTATATATCTTCCAGACGCGGTATATGCTTTTGGAATTCGATCCTTACCGAAACACGGTCTAGAAAGATATTTTACATAGTAGCAGCACAGTTCCAACTCGGGTCTTGCTTGCGGCTGGCTGTGAAGCCGTGCCACTTACTATGTAGTCTTCCACGAAATTAATTACACACATAGCCATGATCCTACTCTTATGTTTCCTAAATACAGATGACCATTCATTTTCCTACCTACAAGTTCTTAATGACTATTTAGATTTTTACGCCCTACTGCTCTTTCTTGCTGAGATAAGTATAAATGCATTCATACTTCAGAACTAAATCATAACCTCAATAAGCATAAAGATTTCCTTTTATGTAAGCATCAGGTTTCAAAGATTAACATTGACGCATAGGTGACTGGATTTAATAGGCCAATGCGTATATTTTCCCTTAAGATTGGGTGCAAATTTTGTGCAAATTCCTTTTAAATCAGCATAGATGATGTAAGATAGCTTGGGCAAATGGTTTATCCTTCAGTCATAATAATTATAGGAATATCAAGATGATGGTCAACGTGACCGAAAGGGTATTTGATTAATACGCTCAACTACACTTTATGACGTCGGATAAGTTTATTAAAACGTTTTAAATGCAGTGTTAAGTGACAATGTTCTATATCACGACAGTCAGAAGGCTCCTTCATCCCATCAAACAAAATAGAGATAACTTTTGCTCATTTTCCGCTTCAATTTTTCTATTGGAATTGGCTAACATTATTGGGAATGAAACTTCTGAGAAAGTCAGGTAATCCTGCATATCTTAGAATTTTCTGAAACCTTGAGAATCCTTATCCACAAACTTCATACAAATACATATATAACATAATTTTCATTTCCTGCGATTACACTTATCCACAATTTCACTTTTTATGCATTGGTTCTAAATGGTATTTCCCCCTAATTTTAGGGCACTGATTACAAATACGTCATCAATTTTCCTGTACAACGTACAGATCTTTTTAGAAAGTAAAAAACAAAAAGTTTATATTCACCTATTAGCGCTATACGTCTACATACTTCTACAAGATTAGCTCAAGAACATGGTGTATATAGAGAAGTATGTAATTATGTAATTTTAAACAAATTTATGCACATTTTACAATATTATCGACTTTAAACAGAAAAAAGTGGCCAAAGTAGAAATAAATTTTCTTTTATTTGCACGTCTTCCATGCATATCATAATTACGTTCCCTTTTCAGAGACTAACAATAGTCTGACATCATGTTAACACTCCATCCACCATGGTACCTTCTTTCTATATCTTTCAAGTCCTGGTGGAAACGTTCACCGTGTTCTTCACTGTAAAATCCAAGAGAGCAACCTGGAAAATGGTCATTGTATGCATGAAGGATATGCAGCTGCAAGGTGATGTTACAACCAAGTTTTCTCTAGTTCTCCAACAGGTGTTCACTTTAGTGCTGTAATCTTGATTCCTTGTTTTTCCTAGGAAGTTGTTTACATCTCTGTAGCTCTGCCAGGCATGTTTGTCTGTTAAGTTCATTTTATTTTCAAAATTGTGGTCACACATTAATTTTGTGATATGTGGTGCTATAAAAGTACATGCGTTCGGCTTATCTAGGTTCATTCTGTTATAAATAATACGTATGTGCTTAAAACACTCACAATTCAATGGTGATATATAATAGCAATAGAAACTTTTGATATCCTACTATGAGATTTTATGAAATACGAATTCTATATTTTCTCAAAAACCTGACGTGATATAAAAAAGACAAAAATTTCGTTTACGAACACTTAATATTTGGAAAACATCATTTTTGCTGCAGAGCAGTGTTATGCATGCCTTTTTAACTTCCATATGAGACGATAAAAACCATTATATATACTCAAAGCAAATAGAGGCAAGTTACTAACCTTAAGCTGCTTTTATTTTACTTCTATAATAGCTGATGCTTATATATTTCCTACAAAACAGTTTCAGAATCACTCTGAAAATCACAGCATAGTTATGGATTTAAAATCGTTTTTTCACTGATGTCAAATTTAGTTCACCTGTATTTTGTACAATTGCTCTCTGATACCGTAATATACTGATCAACGTAGGAGGCTAAATGGAAAATGCTGTTTTTGAGAAAACATTTTTTCTATAAATGTTTATGCATTTAATCACATTTTACAAACAAATAATATTTTAATGCAATAACTTTATTGGCTTTTTGTTACACCCATCGATATATGTACATACTTGTACCACTTCTGATCAGTATTTGGCAGCTATTAAGGTATTAAGTTACAAACAATACCTGTCGATTTTCGCAACAGTTAAGAGAAGAACACAGACAACCATCTGGGTGATCTGCAGCCAGCATCTTCACGATATGAGATCAGATTTAATGACTTTATAGCTAAGATGAAGAGATGCTCTTGAGCTTTCCACACTGATTTTTTTATTCATTCCATTTATTAACCCCGTTATCTGATGAGACCTATAGAGGTGATAGGCGTTAATTTCACGAACTCTCTCCCCAAAAGTTTAGAGGCAAATGTCACTCTCAGACTGCTCTGCACGATTCGTTCAGTTTCACATTCATTACACATAAGCTTCTTCACATGAATTACCTAAAACATTGACTCGTCAGCTGATGGCTCCTAGACACTTTCTTCGTTGACAGCTTACCTCTTTGGTTTTGGGTTTTAATTGATGCGGCTTAGATGCCTTTGCTAGTAAGCTGCCGGAACAAACGGTAGCTTATCTCATTATTTTTGCTTTTGGTTTGGAAATCATACACAAGAAATAACTTGAGAACCCACACGTAAGATATTGAAATGCTATATCTAATAGTTAAAGGGGAGATGTCAGTTATAGTGATCTAATTTTGTATTTCTACATATAACTAAATATTCTTCGTTTATTATTTCTGTTGTTTAAATAAAATGTCGCAATTTTGATTTATAAATGCCGTAGGAAATGACTGAACATTAATAAAAATCCCAGGATTCCCAGGACCTTAACCATACATATAACATTGATATTGGCAATAATATGTTTAACATAATCCAATGAAAGCTATACTGTTGAAGCTATAGGGTGTGATATGGCTAATGCCACTTTATATTAAACCAACTTCCTTAACAATGATCATTATGGACCTCGGTATTCCAAGGAATTAACAGTACCAAGGTTTTTGGTCATAATAATATTGTGACTCTGTGGGTTCGTGAAATTAAAAGTCCAATTGCACAAACTCAAAATGTTCTTCATTTCCACCGAATTACAGTTGGAACACTTGCCGGTTACATAGAATTACGTAGCGCACACGATTACAATCCACGAGTTCGTCTGTCACAGGTTCACTCCACACTCACAATTACGTACAACTCCTCTGATACACGTACACAACTCTTCCAGTCCGTTCGCTAGCACGGCGCTCCTCACGGCTGCTCGCCAAGAACTGAACTCTCTCCAGTCCGGCGCGTCGCTTATATAAGACCAACTGACCTATCTAGAAGGTTCCGGGTTAGATGAAATATCCCGACTGTTCCAGACGTCAGGGGGAGGGGAAAGAGGCGGCTAGTGATGCTTTTCCAACCATCTCCTCAGTAGCGCTACACAGATAAATGGGTAGGCGTGGCTCAATGCTTCCCGTTTGGTCCCTACCTGCCAGCTGCTGGTTCTCTCGGGAATTCAGATGTTCGGGTGACAATATGAATCCAAAATTTGGCCTTTGTCGTCTTCAAAGTTTGTGAAGTAATTGTTACGTACATTACATAACTTTTCGGATCTACTTAAGTGAAATTTTGCAAACTGATATAACTATAGATTAGCTTCAGTTGTACGCATGGAAGTTCTAACAGGTGTCATTTCTTAAATGACAGAAATGCACTGATTTAGATATCAATTGTTCAATATTATTTCTAACAAATCAGAATGAATGAATCAGGGAACAAAATCCTGGTAAAGAATAATTGTATTTTAAATAAACACTCGTAATATTACTTTTAAGGTGATACAGAAGGAAATTTTGGTTTTAAAATTACCTTTGGTGTTTATGTTCAGCAAACCTTAATATTTACCAAATATATATCGTGCAACAGTCCGATATAACGAAGATCCTATAAAGCTACTACCAAATGTATCCAAGTTACAAATTTAGTTTGTAATACCCTACATTTCAATAGGCTTGTCTTCTTAAAGCCAAGGCATTAATGAATCTCATAATGTATTTCAATTTGGTTCTGGAGTGTGTTATGCTGATACGCAAGCCTTCCTAAAATTGTTCAACTTTTAGACGAAACTTTACACGTAGCGATCTGAATTGTTAATGTGTGTGAGCTTTACGAACAAGTAAAATATTATACTTCCGTATTTGAAACGTAGACAAAATTAGCACGTTTCACAAATGCATGAGGAAAATATTTGAAAAGTAGCAGCAACAAATATCAGATATTATAGAAGTAATTTGGGCATTATTATTATTTATTATTTATTTATTACGAACATAACAGGCTTATAAGCCCAATTATAATGTTCAACATATATATTATTTACACATAGTAATATAAAAATACAAATAAAACACAAGAAAAACATAAATTAACACAAAGTAAAACTGAGAGGGAAAATAAGTAATAGAGACCATTATAAACTAGAAAAAAAGAGAAAAGTGAAGGGAGCATGCTAAGCAATTTTACTACTATTATTATTACACTAACTATACTGTTATCATCTTTAGTAATATACTGATCTACGAATAAATATTACTTATGATATTTTTGAATTGAGTCACAGAAATGTTAAAAATATCTACATCGAAGTAATGAAATTTATTATATAAATACATAATTCTGTGTACTGGTGAATTTTTATGGATTTCTGTATTTTCTTTGAAGGTGAAGAAAAGCCTCTGTAATCTGCTTATATTAATGGGTACATAAAATAATATATTTGCTGTAATATTAATATCATCAAAAAGGGAATGCAATATTTTATACAGAAACATTAAACACGAAATGTCTCTTCTAAAGTGTAAAATTTTAAATTTAATTTCTTCTAAAAGAGTTTCATAATTTGTGTAAGTAGGGTAATATCCAGTTCTTTTAAACAGCATATATTTTAGAAACTTTGACTGTACTTTTTCTATTGTATTGATCAGATTTATTGTCTTAGGACTCCAAATAATAAACGCATATTTGAGATTTTGTCTCACAAATGAGTTATAATTTTAATGAGGAGCATTCTAAATATAAAGCAATATAATTTCCGGATGCAATAGATGTAACAATTGTGAGATTAGAGACTACATGTAACGAAATTAATGTTTGGTGCAAGATTTCAGGCAGTATTTGCTGAAAGTTTATAGTTTAAGATCAGTACAGCATTTATGCTATTTTAGACGCAGAACATCCTAAGCTTGACATTTTATATACATTTTTGTATTACGTTTGATGACTACTATGGTGGCCCAATGATGATTTGAGGAAATGTATGCGCTGCTAAAAATAACTTACATCGAAGATTACGCTGTGAATGTACATAAGATAGTGTTTGCGTTTATTTCAAAGAACGGCAGTGTAAACTCTTTCCTTAAGACCTTTGTCCTTGTATACCTTACCTAAACTCTGCCAACAATTCGCTGTTGAACTTTGCCGTTCAGTGCAGATATGGACCCCAAGAGTGTATCAGGAAGACATTAGTAAGGATTCACTGTCGACACGACAACATTTTGTGGATAGAACTGAGTGGTCACAGATGCAGTATAACCCCGATAGTACGGTTTGTATTACCCATCCAGGGCACTTATTAAGGAAAAGTCCGAATCCTACATTTCGTATGTATTAGAATTACCGTTATTTTCTAAAGGCTATATATAATGGATCCTCTTATGCTCAGTTCTCTTTTTCGTTGAATTGTTGAAGTTCAAGTTGTCATTGTACCTTCAAAATAGATAAAACATTGCAACAGAAGCATTCCTGGTTCCTACTACTATAATATTGTCTGGCGATAAAGAGAGTGGTGGCCTCAGGGGCAGAAACTTTTATTTTCGGGATGGAGAAAATGAGAGTAAGTATGGGCTACACCAGCTTTCATGCAAAGCTTCTGGTGCTAAGCCGTTTTTGAACCCATTGAGATACGAGAGCCCCGATGGTGGGTCCCCGAGTGCCAGTGAGTTGACATTCCCACTTAGGTGTTATGAATTCTGACAGGACTTCCTGCACTGATAAGAAATACTGACACTTTGGCGGGATTTGTACAGTGACAGCGTGATACGTAGACATCTGGAAGTCGAAAGCCCCGGTGAGGTACAAACGTGTTCAACATATACTCCCAAACTGAGGTAAGCACGGCTATATCCTACACTCCAATTTTATATTGTGTAAAACCTGATCTAATTTTCCCGTCATGACGTTGACTCTCAAGAAGATCCGTTACATTTTACCAAATGAAAACTGTAGTTAAAACGAATAAGAGTTTGCGTTTTTCTACAGAGATTATAAAAAGGAGGAATAATAAATATAAAATGAAATGAACACTGAATTTAGCAAATGCAAGTGGGTAGCCAATAAATGAATGCCTTTTCTGCATTAAAAGAATGACATGATTAAGAAGTTTAAAATATTTTTTCTCAAGATACTAACAATAAGCATTATTAACACTTTATAGTTTATAGCAGGATTTTATAATAAGCAACGAAGAATATACCAATAAATAAAATAGTTTGCAGAATATTTTGTTCACAAATAACTGGAATGTTTCAGGGAGGACATGGGGGCACATATATAAATTTAAAAAATAATAATTACATATAAAGTAATTCTTATATAAACTGTAGCAAGGCAGCGCTATTGTTGGCTGCCTTTAATGGATTTTCAGGAACCTATATGAAGCATTCCTTTTCTTTTAATTTTTACTTCCCCAATTAAAAGGTTGCCCGCAAGAACAAGTACGCGAAGTACACGTGTGATTGAAGAATCTGAAATAATATAACGTGCTAATATTAAATACAAGCAATAGAACGAAAAGTAATAATTATAGGTGTAATTATTGGATAATGTGAGATTAGGTAAGCTGTACTTAAAGTACGTAATGGCTATAACAGCTTTTGTTCAAAGTAGAGTGCTACAAGACAGAACAGTTTAGCACTGCCCCATTTGCACTCCTATAGAACCCAGGCTGTATTTCTATAATTATAGGGTACGGTAAGCTAATATGTGTTGCGCTTTTCACAATGGTCGTCTTCAGCTACTGTTTACCGGCTTCAAATTTAATCTTGGGCACGGTTATAAATCCTACATGATGCATTTTGATGCCATCTTTTCGAACATAGGTACTCCCAGAAGAGCTGTGGGCTTCCTCATATATCTTTTATCCTGTGTCAGTCATATCTTGAGCTGTGGTTGCCCTTATCTTGGGGCGTCTTGGGCTTCAGTCCTTCACCAATAGAAACGAAGAACAAAGGCTTATTCCACAATTTCTACAACGCTCCCTGTCCATGTTTCTCTTTCGTCTAGAACGCACTGTTGAATCTTGAACCATTATTTTAATTGCATCTTTCCATTCACTTGAGAATCACTAGTGATGGCTCATTAAATTGTTCGTTATTAGGTGATATAGATCAATTCCTTTTCCTTCGTGTGGGAAGTAGAACATATCTTATCTTGAGTCTTATCTTCCTGGATTATAAATAAATAACCGCTTTTTCCTAATGACTGATGCGGTATTAGGTAATTACAGAATTTACCTAGGCAATTGCGTGATCAATAAAGGAACGTCTCTTTCATGAACATAAAGGTTACCATGAATATGTGGAATTTGATGACGGCAGATGTGCTGCAACACAGTTTCCCATTGAGGCTTTAATAACCAGGCCCCTTGTACTTCCGAGGGCTCTGCATAGCCCTCGTGCTAAAGCCACCAGCGGTGTCAATCGGATAGCAAAATCGTAGTGAATCAACCAGATGAGGGAATGATTCTCAGAAAATCCATATGTTACGAGCAGCGCGAGTTAGTGTGAAAGTATGATAAAGGCACGAGTAAATATTGTCACTACAGTAATCCCTGCGGATCAGTTGTTTCCTCTGAGAGTTAATGAAACTCAAATATTACGCCTTGGATAACGTAGTAGACGAAAAGCACATCGCGTGTGGCAGGATACAGAGTAAGTGGTGCTGGGACCAATGGATAAAAGGAGCAGGCGTGACTGTGATCGGACCCAACATGGTGGGAAGCTTGCTATCGAAGAAACCCATTCGATCCTTAGAAATAGCGATGGCACCATGCGACATCTTGTCTGTGGAGAAGGAAGCCTTGCTGGTGTAGACCCTGGGGCGCAGCGTTGTAAGTGGGTGCTTGATTGCCACAATGGTGACTGAGGAGGTTGTACATGCCCTGAACCCCCAAGGAGCCAAGTGATGACTGTCGCGATGGTAATAGGGTCTTGTGAATCTAAAACTAGCGCCCGGAAGCCGCCATGAAACTTTTAAGGTTTACAGGTAGCTCCGGCAAACGCTATAGTGGGGACAACAAGAATCGCAGAGGTTGACGAGGCGCAATAAGAAGACCACTTATCATGGATTGTCGTCATGAAATGCACAAAGGGGCTTGTCAACACCTCCAGGTAGTGAGCGATAGGCTAAAAACCCGGCACTAACAACGAGCTTATGGTGCGACATGCATCGCCTTGCCCGGAGCAGAGGGCGCTATCCAAAGTCTCAACCGGTGAAGTAAGCACCGCACAACCTGGAAAAGATGATTGGTCGTGAAATCTATCCCGACCAGATGCACCTTTTCTTATTTGTAGGCCCCGAAAGAGTAATGGTACTTCAATGGCAATCACATAAAATGCAATAACAGGCCGAGTACTTTGTACTGCACCTATTCCAGAAACGTTGGCTTTGTGGCACATTCTGCAGTCCCTGGGGTCTATATAAGAGGGAGTGCTAAGACCTGGATTGGTGTCAGTCGGCTAGTAGTTCGTGGTGAGTATGTTGGACGAGCGAGGTGGCAGTGCGTGTTGGTATGTGCAACTAACACATGAGTTAAAATAACTCCTATGATAATCTCTACTGACCTAACGTGTTTCCTCTGAGCATTAATAAAAGTGAAATTAAGCGTTTTTAGCTATACTAACGGCATAAGTTACAAATAAAATTAGATGGACACAACATGGCGTTGTCACTTCGTCCCAAAAGTCATACAAGGTGACATTTGTAGGTTGATTTCAAAAAAAAAAAAAAAACTGTTTAGAAATGTGGCACTTTTATTCTTTGCCAGTTCCACCGCAGCCCGTCTTTCCCAATAAGAACATCTGTGTTATCCGTGAAGCCACTGATGCTTGTGGGCTTGATTTCGGAATATTATTAGATTTTGGCCGGGTGTTATGCTACGTCTAAAAGGAAAATGCTGAAGCCCGTCTCATAACCTTTCCATTATAAATTTTTGGAATTGTTATAATGGATATTGCACATTTTTATGGGCTATTAGATGTCACAATTTAGCCAACTTACGCCGAATGTCTTCCTTCTCTGTGCAGGTTACTGCCACAAATTAGAACCTGCGTAATACCTCTTCTGGTTTCGAACTGTGTTGCAATCAAGCTTCTAAAAAGGTGAGGAACCGTGAAAAAAAGTATTAGATATAACGCCAGAAATCAACCCAAGCTCTGAATGTTTACCTGTAGCATATTTTTCCGACAATTGTTTTTTGTCAACTTTACAGCCATACCATTGCGTTTGGGAATACACAATTCCTGCAGTCCGTGCATTTTGCATCCATGTAGTTGATTAAACATCCAGTTATTGACATGCATATTTACTGTTGCTTGCCTGATATGAAATGAAACTTTATAGTTCGCACTTATCACTTAAATTTTACCGTATTTACTTTCCCGTGTTCGTCAAATTTTATTTACTGTTTAATGACTCTTTCAGTGTAAGCAGAAGTGTCACATTTAATTTTACCTGATTAGTCCCGCTCGGTACATATGTAGTTTAATCGATAGCCAATTTGTAGATGCTACCGTCGTTATCTGTGCTTCTACTTTTGAACCGCTGACGGTTATTAATTTCGCTTTTGCGTAAGCATTTCTATTATTTACAATCTTCTAAAAGTAGTCAACAATATACGTGGGACTCCATCTTTTGGTTTGAATCTTATTCATCTTTCTGTACGGAAAGTGCTATAGCAAAATAGTAATTCTGAGATTCAGTTTTATAGCTTTAGATGCAGGGCTTTGTCGTCGGCATGGGAGATAATTCCTTCTACGTCCGGAAGGTCCTGCTTGATGAGAGAGATAAATTCCTCTATCGGATCCTCTGCATATTTGATCATTTGGGTTAGTATTATCGGTTCTAAACTTGCTAACCCGAGAAACAATCTGTTCAGTTTCTACATATAAAACATTTTAATAAATACATTATACCCAACAACCTAAATACACACTTTAATTTCCCCTTATGCCAAACTTGCATATGAGAATAGTGAAATAATTCTATTATATATCTTTAAATTCTTACTAGTCAGCGCTTTTGATCAATAAGGCAGCACAAAATGACTTCTTGGTATAAGCTACAGTTTGTGTTGCCTCTCTAGCACTTTTTGCAGGGGGGGTCGTAAGGAGAAGTATTTGAGAAAGGAATCAAGGGAGGGAAGGTGTTGGGGTCCCGCTGATGCACCCTTGGTAGTAACGGTTGTGAGATTGCCCGCCTCGGTAGCATAGCTGGTAGCGTGTCTGCCTTATGTTCATGAGGTCCCGAGTTCGAATCTCGGTCAGGGTGAGTTACCTAGATAAGGTATTTTCCGGGGTTTTCCCTTGTCCTCAAAGACGAATGTCGGGTAACTCTAAGCTATATGAACCCATTTCATTCACCGTCCGATATGACTTGACGTTGGAGGACGTATATTACAAAAAAAAAAAAAGTTCTGAGACTGCTGGTGCCTGAAGGGCACGAGCGATTCTGGGGTATGTATCCGGGGGTCCAACGATGACCAGGGAGGCCCTGGTGGATCGCCGGGATTAAAGGAAGTGGTGAGGATTTATCGCATGTCTTCATTTATTAGTGTGCATAACTTTGCACCTTGGGAGCTTGAGTTTGAAAATTCGTTGTCTAGCGGCGTCGTTGGCGCATTGGCCGGTCTGTCACGTCTGTAAGTTTTTCGTTTTTAGTTACATTCTTTAACTGCAGTGGTCACATCGGGGCCGTTCTCCTTATTGGAACATGTCGATGGTGCTAGCTCGTAATCGTTGGGTTGTATCATTAGATTACGCACACATTCACACTCTCATTCATACTTCCAAATTATGGGGTAGATGGGGAATCATCTTGGTTTGAGAAAAATCCCCACCCCCAGCACAGGAGGCAGGTGCTCTACCGTCTGAGCTACGAAGCCAAACCACTTTGTTTTGTCAGCTCATAAACATTGGTCAGCCTCACATCGCTAGCTTTGTTTATAGTCTGCTATACTGCAATATAAAAAACGCTCTGCGATTGTCTTTTGCCTTCCTTGTAATACGAACTGAAAATGTTTTATGCTTCAGTAATTCAGTTTGTGTTTTATTGTATTCGTTTACGCTTATCTATACATAAACTTTTGTGCTCGGGAAACAGTCAATAATATTCCGCATTGTTTTGAGATTTTTGTCCTTTTATAAGGCTGCTGAGTTTATCTCAATATCCTTTTAACTAACTGAATTTACTATGCTCAATTCTATATTTAGTCGTGTATATGTAAAATTCAGTACTTCTAATATTTCTTTCTGTGCTTCTTTCCTTCCTTCTATTGTGCATAGTTCTGGATAACATGCACTTCATTTCTATTTCTTTCTTTCCTTCTTGCCTTCTTTTCGTCTTGAATTCTTTCTGTAAAAGCTTGCTGATGGACTTAACATGTATGCAAATTACGATTATGTGTAGATATGACAGTTCAGCTTTCCACAGATGAATTTTGGAAATTTACTTAAGCTGTCCATAAGACAATGTAACGAATTATTGCCAACTTCGGTGGCTACAGTAGCTACGAAGAGTACAAGGAGGACTTTTCTACGCCACTGATGATGCTTGCCGCAGTTGTAAGCGAAACGTCTGGGAGAGAGATGAAGAAACCCAATGGACCACTGTCTTACAGCCCGGAATCTTCTACTGAACAAGACGCCGGCCGTGAAAGCCTACGGTTGTTAATATGTACACTATATTCACGATATTATGGGGAAACAAGCCAGGAGAAAAGACGACAAGAAATCGACGTTTCGGGAGCGTACATCTCCCATAATCAAGATATGAATGAATAAGAAATATTATAAACACTAAATAGAGATAACACAAAAAATCAACGATAAAACACTACCAATACTCGCATCCCTGAACAAAAGACTACAATAAATTAAATACCAGGTCAGCAGATGGCGTGAGTGTAGAACATTAATTAGGTCCTAGGAACAGTTTTCTATTTTTTTAAGTCCGGTTTCCAAGAGGAGCTCAATTGAAATCCAGCATCACGATTACGCGTGCCCCTCTTGGAGAAATGGGCAAAGCCTCTTTAAATTTCCGATCCCAGTAACTGCTGCATGTTGTCAAGATGGTCGTCTCCCGAAAGTTGGCTCTATAGTCCTTATCAAAGCAATCCTTAGCCAGTCCAGATTTCTAAGATTGCATTAAACGAATGCTCCGCTCATGTTCGTTTATTCTGGTAGCGATGGTCCTTCCGATTTTTCATATATAAGGTATCCACTTCACAAGAAATGTGATACATTCCTGGAACTTGGAAGTCCAGGAAGCTCTGACCTTTTCTAATGAGAGTACATCTTTAATCGTGATGCTGCATTCCAGTTCAGCTCCTCTTGGAAACCGGCCTTAAAAATAGAAATTATTCGGCTTAAGAAGCACAGATCTTTACAGCTTGATCGTTAAATTAAGTAGTTACGTTTCTATGACATAGTTTTCTACACTCCCGGCATCTGCTGATCAGGTATTTGATTTACTGCAGTCTTTTGTTCAGGAATGCGAATATTGGTAGTGTTGCGCCGATCCTCGTCAGAAGGAAGGGTGCAAAATTTTTAACATATACAACAAGATGACAGGAAAGCAACAGGGAACCGAGGGATTAGATGTAGAAAGGTATGCGGCAACACCTATCACGAAATTAAGGTGTGCCCCTTTCTCTAAAATAGTAACAAAAATTATTGGTGGAACTGTTTTAAATATTATTTTATTTCACCCTTTCGTCATGTATAGGTTAATTTTCTTTTGATTCCTGCCTTGAAACTTAAGTTCACTAAGACATTAAATTGCCAAAAATTCTCCGATCTTACGAGCACAAGACCCCAGGCCAAAACTTAAAGCACGACTTACAAGAAACAAATTATTACATGTTAGATATCCACCACTTACCCCTTACCGAACAGGTGAGTCACTTACGCCTTCTGACACAAGAGTGCAGACGCATTTGTGAGCAAAGCTCGGCTTGTGTACCCCAGCCTGTGTACCAAACCCTTAAAAAAGCACGGCAACTCCAAGCTGGAGCACCTGGCCGGTAAAGCAGTGAGCGGTCGGCTCAGTGTTTGTCATTGTTGAGTTTTGCGTTATCTTTATTTAGTGTATATGGCATTTCTTATTCATTCATATCATGATGCGAGAGATATACGCTCCCAAAACGCCGATTTCTAATCCTCTTTTCATCTGGCTTGTTTCCGAGAATATCTTGCATTTATTCGTCACCAAGAAAGCTTCAGGTCTTATTTCAATATGTACATTCTCTCTATGATCTTTATATTCATGCTGTTACTAAGGAGTGGAGTCAATTAAAATCTTATCAATGTTGTGATTGCTAGTAATTATACCTTAATTTCCACAGCTTCCACGGCATTTACCAAAAACTCCTGTGAGGGATCATTTTAAAGTCCCTTATCGTACTGCTGATATTTTGTTTATCTGCAAACCTCAGTAGTCGCATATTAGAGGCCCCTTGAGTATGCCAGTCGGAATTCGACTTCTGTCTGCATCTCCGCCAATCGAGACCATTACAGACAGTGCTGTGTGCAGTGAAGCTGCATTTTGTGTACCTATTTTGCGAGAATTAATGAACCCTGCTGATGTATTATGATGGTCTTGATGTACTTTTTCATTAATTTGTTGTGAACGTATTGGTAATGATGGAGACGATGCGGTGTTTATGTGGCAATTTCAGGAAGAGAGCATAACAGTGAGAGTGAATTGTAACCCTCTTTTAGTAAGTTTACAGTCTAAATTGTCATCACATTGTTTAATCACAACACACCAGAGCACATTTACGGTGCTGTAACGTTCGAGATTTCTATACGTATGGCAAGGTCTTAAAGGGATGCCCTAATAGCAGGTTTAAAAGCGTAGTGCACTATGTGATCAGAGAGAGAGAGAGAGAGAGAAGGCAATACAGTTGGCAAAGGAAATCAGACGCTGTGGTTCAATATCCTAAAGCTGCGTGTTTTGGCTAAGTTTGATGAAGCGTGAGAATCCGATTCTTGCGGTCATTATTGGCATTTAGAACATTGAGCAGTAGATTTAGCTAGAAATATCGGGACAGAAAACTACAGCGTCACTAGAAGTTCTTACTAATTTTAAAAAGGATTCTAGAATAAAATTACGCCGTATAATTCGCTTCAAGCAAGAAAATAGAAGGAGGAAAAAAGAACAGATGATTAAAAAGGATTCAAACTATGGTTGAAGTCAATTCGCACATCACGACAGAAAACATCCAAATGCGTTCTATACTGAACTGTTACCAATCAGTTCAACTATGAGCTTTCTTCCAAAAGATGGCGATCCATGAAAGAGCAGAGAAAACTTCTCGCGAATTTTCAACCACTTAATATGCCACACACAATTACAGTACTGACTTTGCTGTATCACTGGACGGATGAATGGCAGACAAACTCTACATATACAGAATGTTCCGAAATGACACCGAACGAAGATAGCCGTTTCGTAGTTTATAACCTTAGTAGTCCGAATTTCAGTGTCGCAGCTTCGAAATTCTGTTAGGTATAATTTTATGCAGCATTAAATATTACATTATTTTGTGATGGGCAGCGCAGGAACCACTAGTGTGCGAACCTCAAAAGTTATTGGGACGCACCGGCCAAGAAAACAAAAACATTATTCCTTGCTCTTTATTAGTGACCCTAGCCTCGGTTTCAGGTAATGGGGCAACGGGCAGTTACTTGTGTAAAAGTCGATAATGACTCGGACAGTTCTAAGATTGCTCATTTTGCTATGGTCTTAAGTGCACAGTGTGAAGCAGTGCACTTGTAGCTTGGGGGCCGACAGGAAGAAGTACCGTTAGGCGTAAGGGTAACGCATGTTGAAAGTGAGCTAAACAAAGCACAGGTAAGGAAGGGTTGGTCTTTACCCCCAAGAGGGAAGGGGTAGTGCTTACTGGAAAACCAGGAGACAAGTCAATGCTCTACTAGAGGCACTCTAGTTCTGGACATAGATGGAGGCAGTGGGGTTAGGATGGTGATGTCACACTTAGCGATGTGTGCAGGCAAAACACGCCTGTGTGTGAAACCCCAAACAAGAAGAGTGAGCAGTATTGAATAAAGGAAAAGGAAAAGCGCAGCAGTGTAGTGTGTATCACTCATGAGATAAAAGAGCCATGGAAAGATCGTAAAACTAACCCCACGCATACTTCCTTCCAGCCACGAGTACCCCCTCAAGACATTCCAACCAGTTACTGTATTATCAACAGCTTCCTTTTCAGTTACAGATGCTCTATTTATTATTATTGTACACAGTGATAGAAAATGCTTCTCATTGCATAAGCCATTTAGTTTATAAACAAATAACTAAAGAATCGCTTTCTTTATTGCGGTTTCATAAGCCAAAGCAATTCTTAATGGTAGCAAGCTACCGTGGAGTATGTTGGCATGTTTACAAACAGCTAAAGCACGCGACACGGTGTGTCAGCTAACTGCGAACTTCGATAGTGTAAGGCACGCGGCGTTGCTCCTATCACTGCCTAATCCACACACACTCTGGATTGTTTGTATGCGTCTATTTTGGCGGTAAAAATATCTATATGTGAGACATAGAAGCTGAACAACTACTTTTATATATTCGTTTGGTGTCGTTTCGCAACATCCTGTATATGCTTCCAGGAACCAAATATATGCTTCCAGGAACCAAAGGAATGTTTGGATCAACACTGTCAATGAAAATAAAAAATTGTGTCAGACAGGTGCCTTCGTAGCAGCATGCGAGAGGAAGATGGCAAAAGAACGCCAGAAATATTATTTTTGTCAATTTGGAATCCATATTTGTCGACAAAGTTACCATTTCTTTGTGACTCCTTGTCTGATCATAAGGGTTAACAGGTACTACTTGAAGCCCACGGAGGAAGGTTGATAGAAAATGAAAAGAGATTGAATAAAAACTAGAAAATGCACACAAACCCGAGACTGGTATTTCTTCAGACAATGTAAAATATATGCCATGAGCAAAATTTTTAAGGTGAGAAGGTACTTCATTTTGTGTTAAAATTCACTTTTTTATTTTCACAATTTATGATAGCTTCATCAGTCTATATTACAAATATATAGCTGAAAATTTCATTGGAGCAATATCTTATATCCAATTCGCTTATTATTTTAGTGGGTGTTAACTTTTTGCCACGCCCTTTTTCGTAAATATTCAGAAAATCGATCATAACTTTTGTAATACTGAACAGATATTTCTGAACTAAGCCTTGTTTTGTAAGGGATCGTTCAGGCTACCTGTTGGTATCACTAACTCAAATGAAGCTAGTTCTTCTTGTCTTTGGCTGTGTATGTGAACAGTTATTTGTTCTGATTAATATTTTGTACTAGTTACTGGTGAATATGTGATATGGGTAGGACAGAAACATTTCGAAAGAGACAGTTCACAGGCAATCGTTTTACTAAAAGTAGAACAGTACATGTAAAAAATATAAATACAATAGACAACGAAGCCACAAGAAATATTGAGGTTAGTAGGCCCAGTTCACACAATACACGTGCTAATCATGATAGCAGTCATATAGAGAAGGTGATGACCTGCGAGTCTTGAAAGCAGATAAAATGGTTGAAGAACTGGCCAAGAAGGCAAGAAAAATGAAGAGCAACTTGAAAAGAAGAAGGGAGGATGCAGATGGTCAAGACTATGCAACAGGAATGTTCTGACTCATGTGAGAAGTGAGTAATCAGTCTATAAACTTTAAAGCTGTTTTTCTCATTTTCACAATTTTTCAGGTTATGGTACACTTAAAAAAAACTATTCAAACAGAACACATGATTTTTACGTGTGTATTAAGCAGACATATAAGTATAGTAATATTAATAATGATAATAATAATAAGGAACTTTTCTCTCAGATTCATAATGCTTGTTTAAAAAAATTAAATTATTGAAATTCCAGTGCTGTTTTTATAAAAATACTAAAATCTCATAACAAACTATCAGTACAGAATTTTTAAATAATAATAATACGTAATGTTCAAGAAAAAGGTTTTAAGAACACGCCTGAAAAATTTCATCTACATATCGAAAATAATTTCTGAGTAATGTGCACCCAAAGTCATGGATATAGCATTGCAGGGATAGGCAGTACCTTATCAACTTAAACTACGTTACAACAGCTTACAGTCAAAACTGGAATCTTTATCAGGAACTTGGAATCTCTCATTTGCAGTCAATTATTATCTAAGGAAGTACTTCGAGCAATGCATTGTTACACGTTGTGACGCTGACTGCGATAGTGGTAAACTTGTAGGCAACTTAGAAGGTTTCATTGACCTAGGCTTAAGCACTGGTATTACAGAATGTGTAGTTATGTCACGTGTTGTATATATCATTATATACGTCTCTTATATTTTGTTTAGTGGTAAAGAGGGGCCTCTGAAATGGCGAATTTCATAACGCATTGATATTTTACTGCACATTTATTATATTTTATATATTAACATAAGGTACGAAAGGATTAAATCGTATGGAGGGGATTTGGCACTAGGGTTAGTCTTGATCTATTGTACCTATGCCCCCAAATGGAGCATCTCCTGGAGGAAGGATGAGATGAAGCGCGTGGAGAAACACAGCGGCCGATCCAAGGAGTCTCGATATTGCAAAAGGTGAGATCCCTTCATTTTATCAGTTGAAAACTCCCCAGCAGACCACTAAAATCAGCATGCCGCCCATCGTGTTCGGGAAACTCACCAGTTTAGCCCGGAAACCTGAGGAGAAAATGTTTACCATGCAGCGCCGGGACTCCCGCCGACATTTCTACCCTGAAGGAGGCCACTGGATCAGAGATTACATGAAATGATAATTGAAATGAATTAAGTGACAGGAAATTCGGGGAATGTAATTAACCTACCCAGCATTCGCCTAGCGACCCGGGAAAAAACCCGAAAATACCTATGGGTTAGGTAGGCTGACCACGGGAATTGAACCTGGACCACCCAAATGCGGGCCACAGAGAAAACTCTTTTTGGGGGAGGGGGAACAAGGGAGGTAAGAGGACAGAAGAATTTGGGAATAACAAATATGGAAGTAAAAGAGACGTTGAGTCCCGCAGTACGCACCTGCGTTAGTATCGGTGGTTCATATCTGCGCGTAAGGAAAGGCGCAGGAATCAGGTTTAGCTGGCTATGGTCATGGCACAAGGCCCGGGCCATAATACAGCGGCTCAGGGGCGGGTGATACGAAGAAATGAAGGAAGTGGAAAATAGGAAGTAAAGGTGTTCTTTATTGAATATTTTTAACCGTGCACTTCTGCTTGGGGGGGGGGGGTAGTTAGTAGGCGCTTGTAGGCCTAGCGGCGGCATGTGCGTGCTTATGTAGTTGGACTTAGGAAGCTCTTTTGTCCAAGTAGTGATCTCATTGTACTGTTGTCCTGTCGATGATTGTAGTAGTCCGATCACACTACGGTGTATAATTTGAGTGGTGTAGTTTGTTAGTACCTCCTTGTACTTGCTGGTGTTGTACTCCAGCTGAGTAAGTGTGAGGAGGGGGTCCATGCAGTTCTGCTTTGTAGTGTCATCTCCAGGTTAGTCAGGCGAGGACCAAGGTTGAGAACCTCCGAGTGGAGGTCCTGTGTCGCCCCAACAGAGAGCCCAGAAGCTGCTGCAGTGGCGGTGCTGGCTGAGAGCTTCTCCTCGATGGCGGCCAGTCTTGTGGTGATGCTGCTGGTTTCACGGCGGAGGTCCTGTAGCGCCTCAAACATAAGCGATCTTGCAGTCGTATCTGGCGTTGGCGAATGGGCTGAGGTAGAGAGTGGTTGCAGCAGTTGCCTATCCCTGGTCTCTCGTGGGTACAGTGGAGACTGTGCCTGTCCCGTAAAATGGCCGAAATTATTGCAGGTGGCGCAGTACCGGTGACGGTTCCGGAGATTATGCTGTCTACATGCGGAGGTGAAGTTGATTGAGCCGGAGTAGTGGCATCGCGGCGGTGCGGTGCATGAGCCAGCTTTATGGCCATATAACTCCTTAGCATTTCGCTCGGTTATATTTTGACATACTTACATACCTACAGTACAATAAGTGGTTTCTCCGGATAAATAAATGCGTATTTAGTACATAGTTTGAAATAAGTGTGAATTAACTCTGTTTCGGTTAAATAATACTGGGTATTTCCGTCTCATACTTTCATGAACTCGTTGCAGTTGTTGAGCATAAAGATCCGCATCAATCGCTAGCCCCTTTGGAACAAATTCTCAGTTAATCACACGCTCAGATTTCCACCACACACAAACACTACCTTGGAAGGGATGAGTTGAGCAGGTTTGCGAGGATCGAACTACTGTTTGGAGGCATCAGTTTCGCCAGTATACCCGTTTTTCAGCACAAGTGACAATTCTCCCAACAAATCTATCATCTATGAGATTAAGGATAAGCTGACGACAGATATCCATTCTGCGTTCAACCTGTTGTGATGTCACTTCATGAGGTACAGATCTACAGGTTCTGTATGAGTTTTCCAAGTCTCTTAATGTAGCCATGTATGGCATGTCTTTATGCACCAAGATCTCCTGAAAACTTACGGTACCTTCTTTGCGGATTTTCTTGCAAAATTTCGCGTTTATCCTCATAATTCCATATTTCAGGTCTTCCAGAACGTGGTATATCTTTAGAGTTTTTGTCTTCATTGTTGAAATGTTGGAACCATCGCTGTGCCAGAAGCTCATTAAGAACACATTCTCTTTCCAGCTCACATATTCTTCGCGGTGCAACAGCGTCTATATAATCTTGTTTCTGGTAGTGTTTTCGAAGGACTCTAAGTTCAAACTTTGTTATCTCCATTTTTAATGGTTTATTAACTACTGAAGACTGATACATGCTCGTAATGTTCGCAAAACTAGCCACGTGATCCTGAAAATAACATTGCCAAAGCAAAGAAACGAAATACATTTTTCTAAACACCAAAATAAAAAGTCCGACATTTATTTTGAGTAGGGGCGGATTTTGCCCTATTTGCCTATTTTATTCCTTTTTTCAGAAATGTAGGCTTTTAAATTATAAGCACATTTCATACAATTATTAGCCCAATTTCTTAGTTTTATCTTTTGCATTTGTTGGTTTTAACGAGAAGATTTTGGGGAAGAGAAACTACTTACTCCTGCACTTTGGATACATAAAAAGGGATTTAGCCAGGTAGTTATCTGCCTTACAGACGTGTCACAATGCGCTTAATGATGTCATGGAAAAGTCTTAGAATTCGCTCAAGGACGAGTAGCAAAGACCAGCTAAATGGTATTTGAATGGATTCACAAAGGACCACTCTTTATGTGTGGAATAGAAAGCCCATTCAGTGAGAAGTGTTTCAACTGCACACATAGATTAGTTTTCTACGGAAATATGCCAAAAGAGAGAAGCAACAGAAGTGTACTTCTTAAACAGTGATGGTGATCCATCGTTCAGCACAGATGGGAAAGTAATTTTTTGTCAGCCTTGTGTGAAACAGGGAGTTTAATCATCCATATATGTATTAATATTGTATTATCATATTTTCAGAAGCCTTGTAAAGTACTTCTCAGAAGCTACTGGAGATGAAAACATGATACTTTCACAGACTGTCAGTAAAGTTGTGATCTATGAAAACAAATGTTTTTCTTTATGAGAAGAACGTTAAGGCTGATGTTCTATTAAAAATCAAGGTAAAAATAATATGACGAATATTATAAATCTTTTTAGCTGTAAATAACAGCATAATAATTTGTAGTATTAGCTATAGTGCATTTTAAGAGCTATTTTACTAAAATTGTGTATTACTAAGTGTTTATTTAGTAAAATTTTAGTGCCTATTTAAGTGCCTGTTTTGGCCATTTTAGTGCCTTTTTGCCTGACTATTTTACACATTTTTAGTGCCTATAAGTCCGCTCCCTGCATATGAGACATCCTAATATTTCGGACTTTAAGGAAATATGTTTCTATGATTTCCTCCACCGCAAACTTGGTGTAATTCTACATGATAAACTGTAATGTTAGTGACACAGGATCAAGATCTAAACCAAATAATTAGAAAGAGCAAAGCCAAGAACTATCTAAAAATGTGATATTGGGTGACGTGTGTTAGGTATATCTAAGAGTTTATGTTGTTATGTTAGTCTTAAACATCTATTTTTGAGAATTTAACAGAGCCTCACTAGAATGGTTTATTTACTCATTTCCTTTCTATGAGTGTACTTCAGTGATTACTTTTCCCTGAAGGGCTCAGCATGAGTTCAATGAAGACCATTTAGCAGCAGGAGTAATTTATCTTGCACGAAACTTTGAAAATAGCTTAATAAGAAGCCCAGATTCGTTGCATACGACCCAGAATGCGATGACTGAACATGCAAACTGGTAGTTAAAACCTCAGCGGTAGACCAAGCTAGAGATGACTACATAAAACATCCACTGAATATCGACCAAAGTTAACGAAATCCGAAACCAGGTATACGTCACTTGCTGCAATCTTGTGGGTGTAAGAGAACAATACACCGAAAAGAATGAACCACTGAGCACGAACAAGGAGCATTCTTAAAACAAAGACTTTGAGGAAAGATAAGTTTGTGACATCGCTTTTGAACAAAATGACACTTATGACATTATTGTTTTCGGTTAACTTTTTCATTTAATATTAAATTATATAGCAACTTACCCACAAATTTGCTGGAGCTAATGAAATATAGGAGAGGATACATATGCCTTACATGCTGGAGTTCACCAGATACATTAGAATTATAAGGTAAAATTTATATATGTGCGCTTGAATTTTATACTATCTTGAAGATCACTTTTAAAAGTCCTCCTGGACGACAGAGGGAGGGGGGTGGGGGAGAGAAATCCTCCGATGATTTTGCCCTTTCATACTTAACTATCAGTAAATTATATTTTTCCCCATAGCATCCACTGAAATAAAGGGAAGTTTGAATAATCCTCATCATATATGCTGGAAAAATAGTGCCCAAAGTTCCCATCGAAAAATTATATGAAATTTTAAATTATTTGAATGTTAAAAGTAGCATAACCAAGTACAATTTTAGTTTTTTCTACACAGACAAAGCGTTTTAAGTGAATATTAGGTCATCAGGCAGATAGCTTCTTTAAGACAAACCCAACAATGTATTTTAAAATATCTATTATTATCTGGGATAAGATAATCGAAAGGCTCTCTGTTATAAGAACAGAGATGGGAAGCCGCAAACATGGGAGCTTAGCTATTCACGTTGGTGACCATAAGATATTTTATCTGGCATGTACCTAGGAAGAAAGGATGAAGGGAAGACCCGTAGCGTGACCAAATCCTGAAGACAACACGTTCAGTCAACGAAATATGTATTGTTAAACACTGCTTTTACTACATGCGGCTCCACAGGCGGTGACGCTGATGATACATGAGAGGAAGATAGAGCACCGTTGGAACGAGTGCCGGGCGAAACAGGAGATCTCGGAGAAAACACACCCAAGCGCTGAGTTATCCACCACAAATCTCACTTTCCGGTTGCCTAGGAACGAACCGGAACCGCCTTGGTATAGAGCCAAGCGGTCTAAACACTCACAAACAGTGCGGCTGCATTCACTCAAGAAAGGGGTCCCTAACGACTGCAGAATGGCATCAAATCAGGTATAAATAAAATGCTCTACAAGTTCATAACTTTTTGAATATTTTATAAATTCTACTTCATGATATTTAATCAATTCCCTAATACATTTCTTATAACATTATCGTTTATATGTTGCTTACTAAGTTAAGCATTATTGAAGTCGCCCATAATTTCGGTGTAAATATTTTCTCTTAGATTTAGCACATACATGACTTATGCCTGGGGAAATCCGTGCCGTGGTCGAGTGGTTAGAAGACTCGGTACTCATCAAAGCGAACCGATTTGGATCCCAGGCAACCGCATGTGAGATTTGTTGTGGACACGGCGGCGTAGGGGAGCATTTCCTCCGGTCGCTCCGATTTCTCCGCCATCTTATTCCACCGGTGCTCCCTCTTCATTTCATCAGACGCCGCGGGCTTTAAAACTAGAACAAAAATCCAGGGAAAAGCTTGAATGTCTACCTTTAATTGATCTTAAGTACCTATGCACCTTACGAGTTCCTCAAATGAGGGAGGGATGTGGGGAGGAGAGAAGAGGCACAGATGAAAAGGTCTTTACAATTTCTAGTTTGAACCTCCTTGTTGGTGACGTCAACCACAACCATCTCCCAGGGTTTTACAGAGGGCATCCTTTTTCCTTGTTGTTCAACGCCGAAACTCTTGCATCACTTTCAGCCACAAATCAACCTGGGAAATGCAAGATGTGTGAAATGAAATGAGAGGTCAAATATAGAAACAGGACATTAGGGGAATGCAATTGACCATATCAGCATGCCCCTAGCGACCCAGAAAAACTCCCGAAAGGCCAAAGATTAGTAATGTTAACCTTGGGAATTGAACCTACGAACCTAGCAACCGACTCAGCTGTGCGCCCGACCTAAGACCCTCCGAATTGGAGTCTAAGTGCTTTCGTCCAGGAACCGTGATGGGCTCCTTCGTGCAACTCACCAGAGTGCCGTTTCTTTCATTATTTAGATAAGCAATTACTTTTGATATTCTGTGATCATGTATTTAAAATGTAAAATTCTCCTTGTGTCGGTGTTTGATGAATCAACTTTACCAGGGCTGCAAAATATATTAGTTTTCTAAGGGAAGTTTGTGTTATGTATTTTTTTTTTTTGTTACACATTGTAAAAACAAATTTTGTACTGATTCATAGGTTAATTTAGATTTTTCAGACATTTAAATACGTTTCGACTTCTATAACAACAGTTAGATATTCGTATAGTAAATTTGGCGCCACCAAACTGCATGAATTTCGTTATACACGGTGTTCATTTTTATTCGTTATTTCCCACCCTCCGATTGAGCAACAATGGCGTTATAGTACACTAGTGAGTCTATCTTGAAATCATAGTGTCCTATACGGAGAAGAAGCGGTCATTTTTGCGGAACAGTAAGCAGAGTGTGGTTGTTCTGGTAACTAATACAACCTGCTTCCGCTAGATATGAACACAGACCACCGCGTCTTCATGGTTGAATGAAACTTTCGTACCAGCATTAAAATTGGGACGACATATAAATATAATTTAAACCGCTGCATAGAGGAGTTTATGCGACGTAGCGAAATGCCATCAAAAGTGTCCAGGTGCCGTCAAATTGACATGCTTTTGTTTGAAACATAAACGTCTTACGTTTTATCGGTATGCGATATGAATTTTTGTAATTCTTATACTTAATTAAAATTACTATTAATATTGGTAACCTTATGTGTTTTTAAACCCATAGGTGCATCAAACATATCCATGGCCACTGATTTTGCATTGTACTAATTTATTATGATAACATTTTACAGTGTGACAATTTAAGGTTACCAATCTGTGGAAAACCTAAAATCTATACATTTTCTTTAATTGACTTGAAACCTTAACACAATTATCGCAGTATCAACAATAGTTCACACACCAATGTTCAGACTTTTGTGAAAAGTAGTTCTTGAGATATCAATATATTTATAGTGTTTTATTGCCATTTAATTAAGCTGTTCCACACGATGCAATTTTAGTTTGAGGAAAATACTTTGCAGTTATACTCACAACTACTTTATTAGTAAATTTATGAGAATAAATTTTAATCTCACTCTTGGCTTTGGATAAAAATTATTCAATTCTCATTTTATTAATTTTTAATATTGGCTTGTGGAAAATTTGATTTGTTATTTAATTGAACAAAAACTGGTGACACTATAAAAACGCCATCTTATCAATTTCCTTTGGTACTCTTTCTATCCAAGTACAAAAAAGTTCAAGCTTCTAGTTTGAAAACTGCATCGTGTGGAGCAATTTATATTCTGAAAAGCGCTGAAAATTAAAAACACGGAAAGTTACCAAAATAGGTGACATAAAGTACTGTGGCCCTTACAGCGAACCATTTAAGTAGACACGTGCCACAGTTTTAAAGGGTCGAATGACATTAAATTGAAGTACAAGGATTACTCTGTTTACTTAGGCAAAAGATGGTTTTTGTCAATATATGCATTTTTTGACCAATTTTTACACGGTCAAACTCATCTTGCCCCGGTAACGAGGTAATGATGATAATGATAATAAGTAATAACTGCAACTGCAGCGGTTATTAGCACCATTTAAAAGTCATTCATGGCAGAAGCCAGGTATAAATGGTTCTAAAACTGTATACAAGTGTAAATAAACTTACAGAAAATACATGTATATAACAAAAAACAAGAATACATTAGAAAGAAATATAAGGCCAAACAGGAAAAGAAAAAATCTTCACTTAATTCTAAAATCAAACTTAGAATAGCACCTAAAAACTTTCTCCACTGATTTGTTATCATCCGCTAGTAGTAACGAGGTAAGAGGACATGTCTGCATGCCTATATAAAATGGGGAAATAATGCTGATAATATTAAAATAAAGAGATATTCAAATTGGTGTACACACAACAAAAGGACGTTTTAGTGAGGCGTGAGAAGAAAATGAAATTACCTCAAAAATGAATTAATTAAAAATGGTTAACTATTAAAATCGTCAACTTCCTCCGTCTCCCCTATATCCCTAAAAGGGATAATTTGTGTTTGTAAAAAAAAAAGAAAAAGAAACAGCTGTCTTCATTCCTAACGGGGGTACTCATTGACCCCCTCTCGTATGCTTAAACTTTACTAGTTTTACTATATATGTTCTTGAGCTCAGATTGTCGACTCCTTATTTTATTCATTTATATATCATTTTTTCTCTACAGCAAGGCGAGTACATCATAACACTGAATCAACTGTAAATATAAAAACAACTATATCTAAGCTTTTAGGTAAAAACTTTTGGCGCACAAACTATTTTATGTAAGTCATGCAGCTATATAAAGATAATGTGCTTATGCTATTTTATTGTAAATAACGCAAACCTTAATCTATTTTGCTTTGACAGGTACACAGTCATTTCTCTTTTTATGTCTGAAAACGTTAAGATATTTAAGAGCGCTCTGTTTTACAATTCTGCGGGTATATTGATTGACGTTAGGGTTATGTTGTTAGACCCTTTACACCTATTGACATCAGCAGATAATTAACTTACGCCATATCAACGCAAGATATTCTGATTGAACAGCAAGGATAATGTAATAATGCCAGCTACAAATTATAATTACGGTATGGAATTGAATTGTATACACTCAAGCTCACAAATTATAAGAAAACATTTGTGGGTTAAGTTGAAAATTGTTTCTGGTCATGAATTGTGAAATGAGCTTGCAATGCTGCCTAAATACACCTTTCAGCACCGTCCTTTGTCACTGATTTTCTGGGTGGATATGGTTGTAATGTTCCTTGCTGTACATCGGTTATCGTGCCGTGGAATTATAGATTATTTTCGATGAACTGTTAATTCAATGTCTCATTTATGCTAGTCATAACCCATTTTGTACAAAAAGGTACCCTAAAATATCACCTTATAATCCATTATACCACAAGGTTAGACATCGCTACTGACACTACGCTACATTCGTGGGTTCGCATAAGAACAATCCACGTGGAAAGCTAAATTATCTCAGCATTGCTGATCAAGCTGTACTGCATTGTCACATAAGTCAGTGACGATGTATCCTTAAGGAATTAAAAGTAAGCCTGTCTTTAACCTCCTGTTTATTTTCACACAGAAACCGTTCTCAAAGATATGGAGGCTACACATGTATCGTAAAATCACCATTCTTGCACTTGAAAATGCACTTGGTATTTATTCCAAATAATACCATGACATGCTGTGTGACGTCAGTGTCTAGCCGCTGAGCCTATCACTGAATCCATCCACTATTGTATTTTTCTTCTCGAGAAAGTAGCTGTAAGCTTAATTCAGAACGACTACAGCTAGACGATTTATGCCCAATATAATGCGAAAGAGGAGAGGTTAGATTTGCCTCCACCTACTGTCTGTCAAGCTATGACGCAACAATGGAACTCGAAAATATACCTTCCAAATACTTGGCTACCGGAATGAGTGAAGGGAAAGTGTTTCATGGACGGGAAGGAGGTGGTGGAATAGAACGACCAAGTGATGTCAATAGCAACTCTAGGTTACACGTCAATCAAATGAACCCTTAGAAAGCTAAATGCTGAAATACTAAATTTGGGTGATAAACTTAATATAGATATATGAATTTCATATCAGAAAATGCCATATGCCACTGTTCACCCTCATTGTTCCAGAGGGCAGACGTTTTCTTCAGGACATGCTGACTTCCTCAGTGGTGCTGCACACGATATAGTAAACGTTGTGTCTCAAGGAAGGTATTCTCTCTCAACCTTGCACATCGTAGTAACAGACGCCGTCTGTAAGGTATTTGTCCAAACCTAAATCTCTTTTGTACTTATTTGGTCGATATCGAAGGCGTATTATCTACTTATTTTTTAATTATTATTTAACATCCTCCAAGGTAAGTCATCGCGCGATTAATAATATGGTTGAAATTATACTCAAAGGAGCTCAGGGTCCATAGAGCTTAGAGGTACGCAAATATTCATCTTTAATGATGAGGAAAAACACCGGGTATCACCTTATTCAGATAAAGCGCCATGATTGAGTTTCGAACTCGGGACCTCGAAGCCAGGATATTAGTAGAAAATGTCAGTTGATACCAAAAATAAGGGATGCTATGAATAAAGAATCGTAATGGATTTCAAGGGAGCATTGTATATTTGTTAAAACGTGAGCAGGTGCAGGTGGGTTGAGGAATTTAACAAAGTGATGCGGGATAGCGGGTTATTAGCAGTGATTCTAAGTGAATAACAGTTGACTAAGTTTGAAAAGGCATTGTTCGGACCCTTGATAATGGCACGACCGAGACTAATAATCGCAATGGGAAAAATAGTCACAAAAGGAATTTTGCAGGCTTCGAGAGGTGAACGTCACATGCAGCTGCAATACCCCTGTGAGGAACACACAATTGGGCTGGAGATACATTAAGAAAGACACAACTGGTTCGGTCTTCGGTGAAGGCAGACGAGAACCGAGGAGAAAGTATCTATCAGTTCCTACGTAAATAACGACTTAAGTGTTATCGCGTAATAAGCATTCTACATACGGTAACTCTAAACAGTGATATATTGGTAACCCTTGGTCGGCAACTTCGCGACTGATGTGATGTTAAAAGGAAGCAGTCATTAAACCAGTCTCAAACTTGCATTCCAGTGTCATTAGAATCATCCTTATGCCCATACCTATCCACGCATACCCTTTGACAGAACTCTTGCTCTACCCTGCTCTACACTGCTTCAAAATTTACAACGGCAAAATAAGCTGCATCAAACTAGCGACCAATGCGTGGGGTAATCTCTTTCCAGTGTATAAGTAATTTTTGTGAAAATAATTCGTATCACAGTTTAATGTATAGATTGGCTGTGTAGCGAAAATAAGTGATGGCAATTTTAGATAGCTTTTAGAGCCATTTTTCGGAAAGTCAAATTTTTCAAAAATGCATTTAAGGGATAGCTTGAGGTAGGAGATATTCTTGACATCGTTGGAAGACACTGAACTCAAGTACTGTGTTTGGTATATGTCTCGAAATTTTAGATTCTTTTAAATTTACATCCTCTAACGTCATAAGTCACATCGGACTATGAATGAAATGGGTGAAATAATGCTTAAAAGCTCCCAGGGTTCACAGAGCTTAGAGCTACCCAATGAACAGGAAGGTCCAGGAAAAGCCTTACCCAGATAACTCACCCTCATGATATTCGAAATGGGGAACACTTGAACGCTAGGCAGACACGCTACCATCTACGCTGCCGAGGCGGGCATTTAGTCATACATAGAGATTCACGCACCAAGACCTCCCCTATCTTTTTATTATGCCTCAAGGGTCTGAAACGCGTATTTCAGATGAAATTCTGGACATGATACATGTGACAATATTACAATTCCTCTCTCTTAAAGATACTCGGTAGCGAATGTAAAAAGTTACAGAAGTGTCACTAATAGATGCCATCCTTTGAAACTGAAGTAAGCAAGAACATAGCGGTGAAATCAGGTGATTTGGGAGCTCTACTCCGAACTGAACAATGTGCTCTTTCTAGTCATTTACATTTTATCTTACCCCTCCTCCTATGTTCGTGGTATATCTTATTCCTATCTACATTTTAATAACTAAAAAGCACTTTCAGCACTGTGTATCCTTAAGTTTTTACAGCCAGAAGTATTATTAAATAAGTTTCCCTTCACTTGAGATGAAGCGGTTGGCTTAATAACATCCAATCTTACTTTTGGACCTGAACGTTCGTTTCGCTCAACTAAAAACGCTGAGTTGACAATTCTTTATGTACTTAAGGCAAGCAAATGTAGCTATATAAAGGTTTAGAAAACCAAATAGGATTAAATAAGGGCAAGTGCTGCAAAAAGAGTTGATCCGGAAGAAAAGTTATTAAATCCTGAAATGAATGCAGGAAATGAAACAGAAACCTTTTGAAGGGGGAGAGAGGTTGGTGAGAGGGAAGTGAAAAGAGACGAAATAAAGTTGGGAGACTGTCAGACGAAGAAGTTTGCCATCTTATGCAGACTGTTTCAATAGCTGAGCTTAACCTGATTTGTATAGACCACCCTCTCGGCCACTTCCATTCTTTTTTTCACCTCCCACATTTCTCTGTGTTTGGAGATACATTTCGGACTTTTAGTAGCTTATGGAGAAACCGAAAGGAAATTCATTTAATATTTATAGCAGTGGTTAGTAGGGTTTTCTATAAGATACTACATATTTAGTAAATACTTATATCCATTTGGATTTTAAATTTCGAAGCGCCTCATGAATATATTTTTAATTTAGTGAGCCAGATGGCTCTGCAGTATCATGTGAGGCTCATATTTGGGAGGTTGTGGCTTCAATTTATATTTGACCGGCCATTATGACGTTGCTGATGATTAGGCGAATTCCAAGTTGAATATATAATGCCGGAAATTCTCCTGTGCCCTGTTTTCTGTCATTCCATTTATCCAGTTTCAAGGAATCTCGTTTAGGGTGAGTTATCTGGATGAGGTATTTACCGGGTTTTTCCTTATCCCGAAAGGTGAATGTCTAAGCTCTATGAACCCCTGGCTCATTTGAGCAGCATTTCATCAATTTCTTTCATAGTCAAATATGATTAAACGTTAGAGGACGTTGATTAAAAAAAAATATGTTGAAAAATCAGTCAAGTGTACTTCAGGCGAGGTATATAGCGGTGGTGATGGCGGTGGCGGTGGCGGTGACGGTGGCGGTGGCGGTGACGGTGGCGGTGGCGGTGGCGGTAGTTGTGGGAGGAGTTTGCTGCGCGGAAGTGTCTGTAATCACGTAAAGTTTATGACGGGCCCTCAGAGAGGTCCTTAGAAGTTAGGGGCCTCACCGGCGTTAGGATGTGATGTAGTATCTGGTGGAGATAAGGACTCCGCCTGCGTCCTAGCTGCTGCCGCTAACCTGGCCATTCTACTTCGCTCTCGCCTCAGCCTTTTCTCCTGGAGATTTCCAAAAGCACAATAGGCTTTCATATGCACTTCAGTGGGGAAACATTTCTCACTTTCCTGACGACCACAACCATTTCTGTGATTCTATACTGCATAACCTAGGGTACTTAACGCTAGAAGGACCGCACTCGTCATTTTGACAGATGTGCTGCTTTAGAAGGCTTATGTTTTTTCTACACTTCCCAACTACACTACACTACACTATTTAATAAATACTTATGAAAAACAGATCCACGATAAATTACGTATATTGCACTTTTCTAAAAACTGGTACAAACAACTCCTACTAGAAGGACCACCATCCGTCATTTTGACGTGTGAACATTAGCCTTCGGATCTGTCCACATGTGTTGTTGTTTTCCTTCCAAATTGGTTTATGGCACTCTGCAGACCCTTTGTCGGTGAGTAAGAAAGCTTTATTATCCAAGTGACGCAATATGTGCTAAAACTTATGTATTTACGAGGTGTTCGGGCAAAAAACTTTCTGTTGAAGTTGTTATGGTCGCATACCTGGGGAAAACCATTATTCAGGAACACAGTGAGCAGAAACAAATTCGCTGAAATTTTTTAGTTTATGTGATTTGATGACAAGAACACACGTTCTCAAAGACTAAGTACAGATCGCTTTAAACCAAGTACGGCGTTGACGTAAAGGATAAAATGGCTCGACTGTACACAGTGAAATATGGATGTAGAGGGTAGCCTATGCTTGTTTTTTTTTTCAATGTGTTGGCCTTGGGAGCTATTAATGCAATGGTACTCTATAAGGTAGTAACAGGTGAAAAAGTAAACAGACATCAGTTAATATACAACTTAGCTGAAGAGTTGCCTTCAGCATATAAATCCACAGGGGTACAAAATGCACTTCCTAACACAGTACCTCAGCAGAGCAATAGTTGGAAGATTTGCCATATTGGCGGATGCAGAGGGAAGAAAAGGAGTAAGCATTAATGAAAGAAATACAGCACGTATGTTTGTGGACATTACTTAGGCAACGCTGAATACATGTGTGTTAGGTGCTACGATGCTGCAGGTGGCATTGAATGAGCGAAATGGAGGCTCATAAGTGTTTTGCCTATGATATACTGTGGTATTCAAACTTGTGCGTTGAAACATATGTTTGCTAAGGGAAATTGCTCATTTCACATTTGGTTACCAAGTAATTCTTCAGACACAAGTAAAATTATATACTGGTAAACTGTGTAAGAAATATTAAATAAACTGGTATGCATTCAAATTTGTTTACTATTTTAAAAAGGGTAAATAAAACTACACCTGTCAAAATGACGGGTTGGTCCTTCTCGGTAGACCATACTCGTCGATCCGTCTAGTGTTAAATTAAAATTGAACCAAATCGTGGCCTCTCTCTACTGTGCGAAACAGCCGGCAGTCGCCGGGAACATACGCCGACAGACGCGGACTGGAAGCCTTACCTTTTAATAGATGCTGGAAATGTTGACGAACTGCTTTCAAACAGACAGCGTATTTCGTGTAAATGTTCTCGTTTACACTCCGAAGATCAGCATCTATTCATGTGATATCTTGCACAATATTTTGCCTAAGTTCCTGCAGTGTGCGACGATTGGAAACACCCAGCTTTTATGTTGCCTTTTACTTCTAATCTTCTCACATTATTTTGTTTAATATATATTTTCTGCCCACTATGCACACCTTTAAACCTTCTTCACGAAGGCGACGTTGCATGTTTGAGACAGACATCAATGCTGTTCGCATACTATTTACTTCCTTGTAAAGTTCAGTTGTAAGAGTTCTCTGACGATTAGTCTGCATACATATGAACTGAACTTCAGTATATGATATTAGTCAGGTTCTTCCAGACAGAGAAACACTTTCATTGGCACCAGTTTGTTTGGACCGCCGCAATATAAACACCACTGTAGATTAGGTTACGCCAAGTGTTCTTGCTTTTGTCCTACTAGAATAGACTTCAATTATGTGTTTCAAATGGGATGATGTTTGTGCTTGAGCGCTACTAGACGAGCAACCAATCGGAGTCCTACCCTGTTGTCCTATGGCATTCCCCTAATGGTGTGTGACGCGCGGCAAACTAATCAATCTCTCTTAAATACTATCCACTCTAAGACAAAAGTTCATATTTTGCAAAAAGTGATCCATGGCGAAGGTAGAGAGTAATGTATCTAACATAACCGCAAAAACTCCATATTTTTATTACAAATAGTTTTCCTAATACAGATAAATAAAGCACTATCATAACAATGCATCCCCACGTAAGCATTGCAATGGGTAGCATTACTGGTGGGCATGTACGCGTGTACGTATATTTGTAATTACTCAGAACTGAAACGCGAACTTTTGACATGACGTGATAAAAGAATTACTTTGAATGAGCCAAGGTGTTTGTTAAATTCGAACGAGAGGAAACCATACACTTCTTACTGGCCAAGTAGAACGTGTCTGGTCGCATTATAACTCTATTTACTCTAGAGAGGTCAAAGCAGCATGATTCAGTTGATTTTCCGTTTAAAAACCAGGGAAAGTGATCACCTGGAACAGCTTGCACTTGAAATGAGACACGGGGTATTGTAATCCACCTTCCCCCTTACCACTGCCAGAACTATCCAATTGAGTTAATGTGGGCTCAAATTATATTGGAAACAGAAATAATACTTTTTAACTGAGTGAAGTTGAGCGACTTGTTCACGAATAAATTGACGAGGAACACCAAGACTGGGAAAACTGCGTGAGACATCAGATAAACTACAATAAGACGACTTTTGGAAAGAAATATCACGTACCGAGATTTTGGAGCCTATCATCATAAACACTCAAGAGGATGAAGACAATGACAATGACGAATTTTCTCTTAACGTAACATTCACAGCTATACGGATGCACCGCTGGCATTTTCGTTGGATTGAAAAATAAGTAATTCATAAACTATAATTATTTCTAAAGTGTATACTTAAAGCATGTGCGTAATATACGAATTTTCATGTTGTAATTGTGATTTCCACAACTCCATTATGATAAAACTTTAGAAAATTTAGTTTGCGTTCCCTTACTTTTAGCGCGAACACCCGCAAGTGTGCGAGAGGGAAATATTAAGAGAGTGGAGATAACGACGTGGCAACAGTGAATGTGCTAACGCATCTGATTCGCTACAGGCGAGAACGCTTCGCATGTGAAACACATAATAGACACAGACCTATAATAACAACACGTTTTTCAGTTTCAATTTTATTCTTTCCTCCCACTAGGGTTAATATGGCATGAACCAAATTGGGTACACAAACACACTGCTAGTTACGCACAATGTACCGTACACCAATGTGAACTGCTTGTGACACAAGTATTGAAGGAAAGAGGCCTATTCGAATAGAAACGTCATAGGCAAAGGCACGTCATAGGCAAAGGCACGTCAGTGTAGCTGTGGAGAATCATCAGCACCCCTCTACGCGGTAAACCAATCACATACACAACAGAAACAGGTAGTATTTACATGTTTACATATTTTATTATTAGAACGGGGATGTGATAGAATATTGAAAACGTAATCCCCGTTTTATCCACAAATCCATAGTTGTGATAGGTGATGAAAAGCTTTTGACCAGTAGTGTATTTGGATATGTATTAATACAAAGAACCTGCAGATATTATTCATTAGTAAAACCATAGTCTTAAGTGGAGTTATATAACGCGGCAATATAAAGTGAGTTTGATCCATTTATAAAACGCTCTGTTTTAATATTACTACTTAATTTTATAGATGTCAGAATTATATCATCTAGTAAACCATGGTTTTAAATATTTAAACGTGATCCAAATTTTCATCTAGTTTGCAGGTCTGTAGCTGTAAACTATTACATCAATAATTAACTGTTTTGGTAAATGAAAGGCAAAATATTTACTTAAGTTAATGAGGCAGTAATAACCGCAGGAAGGGCATCTAATCAGATATAAACACCAATGCAAAGGCCATGAGAAATATGACTCACTGCTTATCAACGAGAAACATAATCAGTGCATGGTGAAACTTCTTTTTCCGTTGTGCTTTTATAGGTATATTGTTATACCTACTCCCTTTAGATTATGGTTTCTATCCTGTACAGGACCTAAAACATTTCAATATGGTTTCCCCTGGTCATACCGTGTCGAGGACAGCTTATGACGTCATTACTTAATTTCGTTTCCTGTTGCTGACACATTTTAGGAGTTGTCGCGCTGTGTGCGGTGTATTGCATTAAAGGGATGCGTGTACCAGTTCCGTCAATTCATTGGATAGCTGTTATTAGCGAGCGAATGAAGTATAGCATGACATGTTGTTTAAACAGTAAAATATAATCGCCTTCCTCTTTTCCTCAACCAAGTGTGATGGTATTGCACATTATCGGGGCTTATTAATGCCCTTAAAGACCCTCACAAATAGGATAGTTCACCCTTTGTGGAATATATACCAATGTGCATGGACTTTTTCTCGTGTATATTTTCCTTGGAATTCTTCCTTAAGTGTCTTCTCCAGGTTCATTAATTTGTTACACCACCTCCATATAATGGAACTATGGATGCCAAGCACATCCAGTTTGTGTACGTAAATTGCCTAGAACCGAACCAATCCGACCCCACATGATCCACGGAAGTTGACTCCTAACTGTAAATAATTTACAATACGTGCAGTGCAACTGAAAGTGAATTTCTTTTACTCATTTACAACATTTGAACTGCGAGTTAGTGGAATGTGAATTGTTTATTTAATTTTTGTGTTTGAGATGGTCATGTGTTACCACTGTGCAGGTGGCGGTGTTTCGTATCGGAAATTTTCCCCTGTGTTTGCAGTGATTTCTTGACAATATTCACACCAGAACACTAAGTATCTGGCCGTGTAACTTTGAGGCAGCATTGCTGCAAAGCAATAGCGGATTACACAGACCAGTTCAATCCTATGAACAACCTCTTTTCGTTCGAGCAGAACCAAGTTAGCTCACGCCTCTGCCACGCATTTAACCGAAACTGCCCCGTTTCGTCCTGCAACTCTCGTAACGCTGGAAGAGATCTCTGCTTACCTGAGAAGCAAGCCCTCGTAGCCATGGTCGCTAAAGCGTATGTCTCAATTGTTCCGCCCCGTAGAGGGTCGCGGGTTCGAGTCCCACCTTGGGCATTGGTGTTTGTGTATAGTAAATATTTGTGAAACTAGGAAAACAGATAAAAAATAAACGGAAAAAATGAAAAATCGGTTAAATAAGAAAAAAAGGAAATATATATAGATACATATATACATAGATATATATTTTATTATTTAAAATAATTAAAAAAAGAGACAGGGAAGTTGGGTCACCTGATTATGTGCGTGCGTTCGGGTGCGTGCGTGTGTGTATATGAAAATGGTTTTGATATGTACATAAATACTCGAAATTGTCTATGGAAGCGTAAACCACTAGTTAAGTATTTGAAGAACCACTGTAAAAAAATCTCTCGTCCCAGCAGCTTCAAAATTGAGATGGAGGGAAACCTATATATATAAAACCTTATGTTTCAGCTTACTTGGGGCTGGTAGTTTAAGTAGCAATTTAAATATTCAGGGGGCATAAATCGCTCCACTCCACCTGTCTTTTGCCTTTAGCTATTGTTACCAAATGAGATGTCTAAAAGAGGAAGTGGTTGGTCGGCTGGGAACAAGTAGCACGTCACTGAAGTGAACGGGCAAGTTTATGGTGTAGAAAAATAAAGATAACATGGGCATGTTTATATCGTCCTGGTTTAAAAGCTAAAACTCATATTCCAGTTGGGTAAGATGTATGCTAGGGAGCACAGATTCAAGATGATGCTGAAGTGTGTTTGATCAGCTGAAAGAACTGGAGACCCAAAAGTGTTCTGTAAACCTTCTATTGAAATCAATCTTATTATTGAAAATTTATGATCGAGGAAGATTTTTTGGAGAAGATAGATGAGCGATTGAAGTTTATTAATAATTCTAAATGCACGAATTAGCTTTTGAAGTGTACCAATGCTAGTAGTACAGGTTTGCCAAACACTATCATTTCTTAAATGCAAATACTTGCTTTCACACCCGGAGTATATTGCTCTCTGCGAGTTTGTCACAATAATCTATAAACTCAGCTTCTTGTTGCAATTCCCTTTTTGCGTCTAAGTTATGTATCTACTGTTGGATAGTTACAGCAGTAAGGCGAGTAAGCGAGAATCGACTTAGTGAGAATAAAGAGACATAAAGCATAGGCTGGACCATCTTAGAAACAGCGTGTACTATTTGAAACTCCTCCAGTGCGGAGAGTGATGAGGTGAGGTGCTGCTCCCAAGGGTTTTTCTAAGTTTCTGTATTACCAAAGTCCACTGGGGGAGATGGCCTCACTCAGATTCCCATCTGGGATATCATGGGTGACATTCCTACTGAACCTAGCGCTCTTGATTTATTTTTTATTTATTTATTTATTTTTTGTCGTAGTTCCACATTTCCAAGACAGTTGATCAGAAAGCAGATGATTTGGTAAGTCATTGACAAAATAGTTTACTTGGACCAAATATCTCTCTTAACGTTCGGAGTGTGCATAACTCTTCACAAAACCTATGTTTTGGGGAAGAGAGGTTTTTGTGGGTTGTCACAATGCCGTCGGGATCTTACACGTGAAGACGTTAGAGACTCTATGTCCGAGCCTGACGCCCTGGATCTGGTCATCTTCTGTGGCCTTTGCTTCCTCCCGGAAGTGCAGTAACTAAACAGTCCCTCCAAACGAAAATTCTCTTCCACACCCTCTCGGCGATCTAATGCAATATATGGTTTCTGCGGAGTAAGAATAATTTCTGGAAGCATCAATTTAAATCACGGCGTTGTTCATTCACGGTTTATTCTACAAATATGAATCTTTCACAATACTGTTACTGAAATGTCCCATGTAAATATATATTTAGGAGAAAAGAACACTTGCGTAAATCATTATGTTACCCAAACTATGAATTATCCTTTAGTTTTGTTAATGTTTACTCCGAATGAAACATAAGCAATTTGGTTTTGAAGTTTCAGATATTTCTCGTATTAAGATACGTCATTGACATAATTATAAATAATGTTTATACCTCTATGAACCCTTTTGTAGGAAACATTATAATTATTCTGAAAAGAAGGTTCATAAGATATGCTTGGAGAAAGTCTAAAAGGCACTTGCATCTCGTGGCGATGTACAGGTCTGTGCATAAAAACAGGCCTATATAATGCATAAGGTTTATATTAGTAAGCAAATGCCTAAAATTGACTGTCACGCGCAATCACATCTACCACTCAATTCAACGTTTATTTCTCCCATTTCCTTCGAACCTAATGCTGAAAGTGATCTTCGCTCACGGGTTATAGTTCAACTGCCAGATGTTTGACTTTATAGTAGACGGGATCAGCCCGGGACAGGTTTGGACAGTCGTGTTGAAACTTGCCTTCCAGCCACTCAGATGGCGTATTTTTGTAACTCTGCGTTACTAAACTCTGCTATGCAAAACCCTGCGTTAAAAAACTCCCTTTGTCCATAGGCTAATGCATTTATGTCGGATTTGAATTCAAACCAATAAGAGAGCTGTTTACCCAAGGCTCGTATGGGATATTGATGAGCAGGGGTTTCTGCCAATATTATATCAACAACACTGGGAACCAGAAGTATCGGCATATTTTGATACACTTGACTGCATGTGGACTTTTACAGGCTTATGAAATTTTCTGAGAAAATATCGAACGGCTTCTAAGGAATGGTCTGCACAACCATCAGACATTATACAATAATACGTGGCATATATACCCGTGGTTAAAACAAACTTTCGGAGAATGTAGACAGCATGAGAAAGAGTGGGTTGAGGAGATGCTACCGCTTGGAACTTACCTTTGGGAGATCTGAGGTTCAGTCCACGGTGATCCAAAATTTTGATCCAGGCCTTTCCATTGCCTTCTGTGGGTCTTTTACCTTATCATCGCTTCCCGCCTCTCCATTTCGCTTCACCTTCATCACAATCAGATATCTCCAAGGTCGGTAATGTCGGGGAAAGCCAAGTGTGGCGCTGCTATGTGGAGACTATGCAAACTATAACTACGTTGTATTTGCCTGTTCTGCTGTGAAGAAACACATCAACTGGCGCAGTAATGAGCAATCCCTAGCTCACGGTAGGGGCCCCAAGCTATCTGGCTACAGTAGCTCAGGTCCCTACACGTCCCTAGAGCACTTACATGTTAATCCTTCCTCTCAAAGGCTATTACACACCTTTGGCCGATGTGACCACTGCATAGAATCCCTTCCGCATCTAGTTTACTCTAACAGATCGCAATTGTTTATCCTGCGAGCCTTACCAATTAAACAACAAACATATTGCTGTACTAGTAACTAGTATAACATGATCTAAGGAATAGTTGAATTAATACACATATTTTCGAAGAGATTTAGATACCGTTACCATTTGCTACCCCTGTACTTCCTCTGCTATGTACAAAGAAATCAGAAAAAATTTGCATTCCACCAAAACATCAATAATATGGACTACACTGGAAAAAAACCATCCTACTAAGGGTTCCTGATAAACTAAAAAAATTATTTTCAGAAAAATATATGTTTATAGGTGTGCGTGAGTGTGTACGTGCGTGAGTAAGTAAATGCGTGCCTGTGTGTGTGAACAGCCTAACTCAAACTAATAGTTTACCCAATATAAACGGAAGCCTGTTGTTTGGAGTGCAGCAGCTACCGAAGTTGTAGCACGGAGGTATTGAAAATAGCTAAAGACTACTTTAAACTTTAAATTAAAAGTTTTTCGAAGAATTTTATTTTATAAATAATATTATAACGGTTGTGATCAAAGCTGCATATGCTTGATGTTTCCATGCCTAACATAACATTTTTTCTATTGTTTGGGAACAGCCTCTGATCTCGTACTGAGTACCATTTGTGCACATTTAGAAGAAAAAAAAAACAGGAATAATGTTGATGGTATTAAATCGCATAATTCACAGACTATTTTTGAACAGTTAACGTTTCCCGAGCTATTCCTTACTATTGGTTTGAAGATTACGAGGGGGTGTCATAAAGATTTAACTATCAGCCTTTAAAAATTTTGATAGAGAGTTTATGTTGATATGTGCTTGTTAGTTCTCTACGTAGTCGTCGTAGTCCAGATTTACACATTTTACCCAGCGTTTCTTGGACTTCTGAATACCTTGATTGTAGAACTCTGTAGAATTATCTTTAAGCCACACTTTCACTTCGTTAATGACATCATTTGTGTTGTCAAATCGGCGACCATTCAACGGATTCTTCATTTCCGGGAACAAGAAAATGTCCCCTTGTGCGAGATCAGGCAAATAATGCGGATGCTGTAAGTTCTTGTCAACCGCTGCATTATCAGCCAGAAGACGAACAGCTTTGGAAAGCATACAGCGTCGTTTCTTAATCAGAGCTGCTCGTAAATTGTCCAGAAAATTGCAGTAGTATCTGCCAGTGATAGTTAGACCCTTAGCAAGATAATCTGTATGGATGACTCCATGACAGTCCCAGAAAACTGAAAGCATGACTTTCCCAGCTTACTTTCGCATCTTCGCCTTCCCGGGAGGTGGGAACCCTCGTGTTTTCATTCCATGCTCATGGCTGTTGCCTCTGGATCATACTGATAGATCCAGGATTCATCCATGGTTACCAGAGGATAAAGAAAATCATCTTCATCCTGTTCCAACAGCAGCAAGCCTCTGGCTTGAAAGGTCACGCCGTGTTTGCTTATGGAAAGGGGTTGGCAAACGTAGAAGCCACCGTGCAGACACCTTAGACATGTGCAGTTCGTCATGAATAATTTTCCACACACTACCATAACTAAGGTGTGTCTCATTCATGATCATTTGGATGGTTGCTCGTCCTTCTTCCAGTATTAAGCACTCCACTTCCCTAGCTGTGACAACATTGTCTGTCATTGACGGTCTACCAGCTCTTAGCTCATCTCTCAGGGACATGTGACCAGTTGGAAAATTTCTTTTCCCTTCACAATAGTGTCATACCATGGGCAATCACTTCCAATCACTTCATCTTATCATGGATTTCCTGAGCAGTTTTGCCGATCAAATGCAGGAACTTGATCACACTATAAGCTTCAAATTTCTCCATCTTACACCTCAGTCACTTCTGGCACTGAAACTGCCAAAATTATCTCCCGAGGGATCAATGATGGTACTGAAAATCTTCATCACTATAGCATAAAATTACCGGGTGTTGATTAAAACTTTATCCCCACGTATAATACTTATCAATTCCTAAAATTTTAAATAGATAATTTCTTTACAGTTTTTTGTAATCATGCGCTGAGAGGATTGAATTTCAAACCAACACATAGCCACCAGCTCTTAAAAATTTCATCATTAGTTAAGCTTAACGAACTCCCCAATTTTTATTATAACTACAAGGAAACTTATAATGAATTTTTGCTACAAATGTTTAAAACAATGAAGGAGGAGATATGAGAATTTTCCCTTTTAAGAATGATTTCTTGAACAATGGTTAGAGAAAAACCTGTGAGTATACTACATTCAATTTTAATGTTGTTTGTAACCATGTTAGATAATTAATGTTCATTCAATCTCTGGAACGGAATCAATGTCAACGTTTATGTAATACACAATAAGCGCTGTTCGTTGTTTACGTTATTGATAGCATGGTTCACTCGGCAGTAAAATTTCTCCCCTGGACATGCGCAAACTACCGCGTTTCTCCCTTTAAAGGTAAGCTGAAGCCCGCAGGAAAGCAAAACAAACAAACACATCATCTACATCTGTAGCTCTATGCTCACAGCTAACACAGAATTGAAAAATTAAAATGAATGTTAAACTCGTGAAGCTTAGAGCGATAAAAATCAAGTTTTTATGGTGCCCAAACAATAACGCACTCTTTAACGTCATGAACAGAAAACAGGCAGAAAACGCCTACATTAATAACATACGTCTTAGCAATATTGCCAATATAACGTTTAAATTTGCTTCCATGCCACTGAAGATATTTATGACTGAAGTAATAAATATTTTATACATATATTTGCTAAATATATCGACGAAGGTAATAATGAAGTGCAATTTGTGGCGTTTGAGAGATCAACCTAGCACTTACATACGGTGTTCATTTTATATGTCAATTTACCACGCAAAATTTGACGTCATTAATAGCATCGCTGACGGAGCAAGTTTATATATGATTCCCCTACCGGCTTGCGATCGTATTTGATCTGCTAACGGCAGCTTTAAGGCCTCCCTCTACTGACAGCTAAATATATTATTTGAGAGGTAAATATATCTGTATTTGCATTTATTTCTCATCTTTCTTCTACATACAATTTCATTGATACATTGACATTTATAACATTTCTTTCACACAATGACTCAATGACCTATTCACATCTAACCTACCCTTCCTATCTGCTTGCCTCGAGTCTTGGTCTCAATACACATAGACCCTGGTTTTGCGTGTATTGATGACCCTCCTCTCCCTTGTATCCCTCGTTCTAGTTTTCCAGCCCTTAATTGTTATTTATTCTTCATCAATCTTAACCATTTCTAACTTTCCCTAGATATTCACCTATATTTCTTACATTCTTTTCTCCTTTTACCAATAACATTTTCTTTTTATTATTAATACCTCCCCCCTCCATAAAACTGTCCCACTTTTGTTGCCAAATTTGTTCTCTCCATATCTTTGTTTCCAATAAAGTATACTATGCCAAACTGTATCCTCTTCTCCACACATTGGGCACCTCCCTGTATCCTCTTCATATCTAATAGTTTTCAAATTTCTAACTCCTGTCCTTGCCCAGGCAAATACTTCTCGCCCTAACTTATTACACACATCTATGTACTTCTCCCTCCCCCACACTGTCTTTATTTCCCTATATATCCTCAATGATCTTTTCTCCCTTACACTGGTAAATATAACCTGGCTATCTATATCTTCCAGCCTTAATTCTGCCTCTTTCCAAAAGCACCTATAATAATACTCCTTATTTCTCCAAATATGTCCCATTCCTATCTTTTCCATCAGTTCCCTTACTTTTTGCGCCCTAGACCCTCCCCGTTTGCTTCTCATTTGCAAAAGAAAACATTGATAGGTAATATTGTTTTCCTCCAAATTAGCAATTATATATAGATATTTCAATGCCCTTGAGACAATTGTAACCCTTGTTGAATGTCTTCCCAACTCTAATTGTGCTGCCCCATTGGGTGAAAATGAAATGTGTAGTGTTTAACGCCCGCTTTTACTACATACGGCACCGCAGGCGGTCCCATTGGGTGAAGCTACCGGTAAGCCCAAAATATATTTACAGAAAGATCGCGTAATATAAAGGTGCGTAGCTTCGCCTGGTGCGTAGATACGATAACTGTTTATAAATTATACATATATACGAGGCCCGTCCAGAAAGTAAGCTCTGTTTGGTTATAAGATTGAATTGTGTACCGATACAGAAAAATTACTTATTGCACTAAATTCTACAACTCTTCAACTAATTTTCCACATAACTGCTGAAATGTTGCAGGCGTTTGTCATAGCGAGTCACAAGTTTATGTATACCTTCTTCATAGAAGTTTGCCGTTTGTGTCTTCAACCAGTTGGAAAGATTTACTTTCAGCTCTTCGTGATTGTTGAAGTGTTGACCGCCAAGGAAAGATTTCAGATGCAAAAACAGATGAAAGTCGGTAGGAGCGAGGACAGGGCTGTATGAGGGCTGGTCAAACATGTCACAGCCAAATCCCTGTGACAGCGATCTCACAGTGGCGCACGTTTCTTCTCCTTCATACAGAGCATCTACCGCGGATGTGCGGAACTGCGATCGCAGCGGTGCAGCGGAGATAAATTTAAACAGAACTTACTTTCTGGATGCCCCTTGTATATATAAGAATGCAATGCACTGCAAAGCTTATTATACAGCCATAAAAGTATATCATGAAGTATATACTAAATTATAAGTCAGTGAATACTTTTTTCACAGTGAACTTCTGTTTTTCTGTTACAGTAGACTTATACATATTGTAAACCTGTCACATAAAATAGAAATATTTCAACTTGATATCAATTCTTATCTCTCACCCGCAGCTTTCCCATAATATAACTTCATTGCAAACCAGAAAATTAGCAGAACATGTTCTAGGAATAAAAATTAAATTAGTGTGACAATATGTAAAAACCTCTTTTCCAAGTCTAAACAACAAAATATCTCTAGTACATAGTCTTATGTGTCCATTTACCTATATTTCCTTTCTCTCTTCCCCTTAAACACTGTCTGCATTGCGAGAAGGTATGCTTGAGGCCTTTCTGTCATAACATTATTTATTTGCTTCTAGATTGGGACGAGTCACTTTATAGCGTCCAGTGTCTCTCTTTTTGGCGAGTAACTGATCCTGTATCTTGGAAATGCTTGTTGCACCAATTTGGTTTTAAAAGACAAGGATGTCAGTATTAATAGACATTTTAATGAAGCGTGAGAGTGACAAACAATTTATATCGTATGCTGATAAAGCGTAAGATGTTTATGTTGCAAATAAAGGTATGTCAGTTTGATGGTACCTGGACACTCTTGACATGACGCTCCGAGCGAGTTGCCTATCAAGGGGGCCCGGGTTCAATCCCAGGCGACCGCAAAGTGAGATTTGTGGTGGACAACACGGCGCTGGGGCGGGTTTTCTCCGGGATGTCCGGTTTCCCCCGCCATCTCATTCCACCGGTGCTCCATCTTCATCTCATGTATCATCAGTGTCATCGCCTGCGGTGCCGTATGTAGTAAAAGCGGGCGTTAAACACTACACATTGGAGTTGACTAAGTACTGATAGCTTTGTACAAACTCCTCTATGCAGCGTTTAAACTATATATGTCGCACCAATTTTAATGCCGGTAGGAAAATAGCATTCAACCATGAAAAGGCGGTGGTCTGTGTTCATATCCAGGAGAAGTTGGTTGTACTTGTTCCCAGAGCAACCACACTCCGAGCGTTGTAATTTGCTTACTGTTCCGCAAAAATTACTGCTTCTTCTCCGTAGAGGGCGCTATGATTTCAAGGTAGACTCACCAGTCAACTATGCAGCCCGCCTCGGTAGCGTGGTGGTAGCATGTCTGCCGCACGTTCAAAAGGTCCCGAGTTCGAATCTCGGTCAGGGTGAGTTTCCTGGATAAGGTTTTTCCGGGGTTTTCCCTTATCCTGAAAGACGAATGTCGGGTAACTCTAAGCTCTATGGACCCTGTGCTCATATGAGCATCATTTCAACCATTCCATTCATCGACTGATATGACTTAACGTTGGAGGACGTAAATTAAAAAAAAATCAACTATGACGTCATTCTTGCTCAATCGGAGGGCGGGATATAACGAATAAAAATTAACTCCATGTGTGTTATAATGGTTCAGGAAAACGTAACTGAAAACTAATAAGCTTTATTGCTAGTAACACATGGCTTGGTTTCAAAAAGAAACTAAGCCAACCTCAATAAGAACAGTAGTCAGCAGCACTTTGGGGACACGTACGAGGATTTAACGTCAAGTGTCGAATCATTTCCTTATTTAGCATAAACTTAAACCCAACAACTTTCAGTAATGCAAATCTTACATTTTTGTGGAATCAGTTTTAGTATCGAAGTATCGATAGCATCAAGATTCTATTCCATTGATCGAAAAGTAGTTCGTTTGCAAAGAAATATTATTTCAACAGTTTCCTGAGTTAACATGACTATTCCATCCCTAAATAGGGCACTAGAATTTCGGAATGCATTTGTATAAAGTAAGACCTGAAGCTTTCCTGGTGAGGAATATGTTCCACATCTTCTCGGGAAACAAGTCTGGTGAAAATACGATTAGAAATCCACGTTTCGGGAGCGTAAATCTCTCCCATCATCAGGATATTTTAACAAATGTTATAAACACAAATGCATAACTGGATATAACACAAATAGAAAGAAACACAAAACACTACCTAAGCTCACATCACTGAACAAAAGACTGTTTTCAGTCAATTAAATGCCAGGTGAGGAGATGGCGTGAATTTACAAAAGTAATTAGGTCAAAGAAACGTAACTATTTAACTTGATTATCAGTCTCTATCGATATGTTCTTCTTAAGCCGACGGATTTCCATTTTTAAGGCCGGTTTCCAAGAGGAGCTGAACTGAAATCCGGGATCACATACAGGGATAGTCCCGTTCGCAACGCGTAGCTTTAGTTTCATTACAGCTACTGCTCGCCACGCAGGTAGATCTCCCTTTCAGGGAATGCAAGGTTTTGGGCATATTGTATTAATAGCATTACTTTCACAACAATTACTGGACAATCTCCATTTTATAAATCAAAAGTTTTGGGTATTATCACAACAATTAAACAGCTTCAAGAATGTACTTTCGAGCTGTCTAAAACAGTCGAGGAGGTGTCTGCAATAATTAACAATACAGAGAATGCACCATCTACCAAACTAACAAAAAATTAACTGCCTACTATTCAACACAAAAATACTGGATTCTCAGTGCTGCGTAATATAAGAAATAAACAAAGTCTCGGACAAACATAAGAAAATGATTTGTACTACTCATAATCACCATGAACGTCATTTGACATTGAACGAACTTTCTCTCAATATTTTTATATTGTTTCCGCGATAGGTGCAGAAAAATCTCATTCGACAATTTATGAATGAACTTGGTTGTTCACTGTAACTCCTGCATCAAAAGCAATGAGGACGATGGCATGTTGTAACATAACTTATACTTTGTATCCGTACCGGACTGTACACCCACAGCGCTTCGGTATACTTATTGACACAGACGTTTGTTGATGTCGCACCTGACCATGTATAGTACCTGTGTATAATACATTGATTGCTAAGGTGTATGGGATCCTATGTCTGGTGATCAGAATAAGTGCGCACGCTTTTAACGGTACCTAGGTCATGGTCGTGTACCATTTACCTTTCGACAATTTTCCCCCGCGGGACGCGTTTTCTGCATTGAAGCAAACAGTATGCATGAACAAAATAACCTAAACAATTGTGATGTCACATATTAGAATATTTAATGTTCGTTATTCTGCCTATCTTTTCAGAGTAGGCATTAAAATTGTTCTGCTTTGCATTCGAAGGAACATATTACAAATTATAGTACTTTATATTTATATATACCAAAATGTTGTTATATGTGCGAAGGTACTAGAAACCTCAGAGAAAAATTAAATGTAAATTCATTAATTCATATACCTTAACTTTGAGTTTCAAGGCTGAAAATAGATTTTATAGTCAATGATATAGAATGCCATGTTTATCTGGAAAGTGTCATGTTCTCTGTATTATTAACTTAACTTTTACAAATTTTCATGCATCAAACAGTTAAAGGATTTTATATGCTTTTGTGGTCGAAGAAACTAATTTATATCCTTGTAGTGCTGTAAACACCAACGTTTTTATTAAACAAATAACGACATATTTGCTATTTACTGCAGCAGCGGGAGCTGCTATTCTTCTTTTTCGGAATATTTAAAAAAAAAAAAATGTTAGGATACAGCCGTAGATGGTCTGTTTTTTTTTTTTTTAAATTTCCATCGTGATGCTTTATCAATCAATTGTTCACATGGTTTATTTTGCCTACTTCATATGGATATCTCTGAATTATTCTTAATGAACTGACGAATTACCATGTATACTTTACAATAAGGTTCACATCTTACGAAACGCATCCATACCTCTTTGATTTTGCTTATGTAAAGTCCCTGGTATTTGGAGAATTGCTCATACCAATATACAGTTCCTTCAAAATTGTCCTAAACAGCACATTTCCAGTCATAAAATGTGCATTTTTGATCAGGTTTTCAGTTGTACCATGTTCTCCAATTTTTATATGCTTCACTAAACTTCCAACAACTTTCTGTTTTCAATTTCCTTCTCCGTTAAAAGCAAATCTGTCGGGTGGAATGTGCCCATAACAATGCTGCTGCCTTCGTGTTTTCTGGGGCATGACGTAGTAAAAAGTTGCTGCACATACCAATCATGGTGCAATTGTTCTTTGCACATCTATCTGCAAGTAATCACACAATATGAACATTAGAAAAGTTTAATTTGTTTAGCCTTTCATGAACTGCTGATGTACTTCATTTGATTTCTTGCAGAGGAGATCAGTCCAGTAATAAGAAGGTACACAATCTTTACACAGGTTGGATCTGGAGAATCCAAAAATCATTAAGTTGTAGATGTATATCAGCTTGTCATTTTGTGCACTTTGATCTGTAACAATAGGTAGACACTGTTTCTTTCCTTCAAAGCTTAGTCGACCAATATTAGTTTTGACGTCCATGAGCGTGCCGTAGAATGTATTCTCGTTGTTTCTCTTGGTGATACATCCATTAAATTCGTTCTGCAAAATAATTGTTCAAAATGTTCACTCACAATTACATCCAGTCTGAGCTAGATCGCTATATGGTTACCGGAGCAAGTTCAGCTCGCAAGTTCACGCGGATAAAGTGCAGTTATATGATTGGCTGTTAAAAAGAGTGCCGCATTTCCTGCATAAGTTTGTAAGGAGGACCCTGTCTTTCCTATGCACACACAGTCTCTGCTTACTTCAACAAGGAGGCATCGCACTTTGTCACACATAGCCTCAACATTAAGGTAGAAAACTATTTCAATTTTCCACTTTGCTGATGGTAGCTACAGGCAGAGCAGCATGTTCCGCCAATGTTTCCCATACTCTTACGTTAATATGACATGAATTTTTATTATTGTTAGGAACAGCTGGGGCAGTACAGCGCTACAACTATGAGAGTCAAAGAGCATAAAATCAGTTAGATAATTGTGCATAATGGATATCTCTGCATAAAATGATAATTGTAAAATATTTTAAAGGAGAATGGGGAAGATATTTTGAATTGATAACCTTTTCACCTTACTTTAAAC